>JAKTSW010000156.1:0-19501 GCA_030580435.1 Babjevia anomala
ATGGTCGCCTTGGCCAAGTATGCCAAGGCTCATAACATCCACAAAACACTGACAATACCAGTGAGGAAATCGATGATACCCTGCGCAACATTTATTGATTTTCGGATTTTCTGCCTGGGTATCAGGGCGGAGACCACGCGATCTGAGTCAAAGCGGCGAGATGAAAGCCACGTCGCTTGCGAACCCTGGAAAAGAACAATGCAGGCGACATGCTCTGAGACAGACAATGATGACGAGCAGGGAAACCGACGGAACAGCAAAGGACGGGCTTGTCGTCCGGACTGTCCTGGAAATCCACTTGCTCTATGGAAGAATTTTATCAAATTCGAGTCTCGGATATTCCGGCGTAAAAGTCGCATTTTTAGCGGTCTTTTTAGCACAGGTGGTTGCAAGGTGACCATACCGTATAGATATGTGCAAGGGCAAGAAGAGGAGTCGCTCGAAAATCGGTCGACAAAAAAGACAACGGCGACAGAAACGGCGACAGAAAAGGCAACAGAGACAAAAAAGCCATCAAACGAGCTCGAACTTACTCTTGATAATTGGTCCACCAAAAATCGAGAAGAGAGCAGAGGCCGGGTCATAGTGATTGACCCCAACCATCCAGACCTCCTCTATATATTGAGCAAGCTCTCGACATTGGCTGAGGATTCTGGTGAGCTTGCCGGTTTTGTGGCAGACGACGCCCTGGCAGATGAAGCCATGCCAGAAACGAACAAGCCAACTCTGGAGGAGGTTCCAGATGATACTGTCGACACTTCAGAGCGCTTAGCTCAAAACAAAATTACGGGTAGGAGGGCTCGTTACAGAGCCAGGAAGAAAAAAAGGCAGAAGCTGGAAAAGGCTGCGAAGCGGAAGAAGCCA
Organism: Babjevia anomala; assembly: GCA_030580435.1. Classification (NCBI taxonomy): domain Eukaryota; kingdom Fungi; phylum Ascomycota; class Lipomycetes; order Lipomycetales; family Lipomycetaceae; genus Babjevia; species Babjevia anomala. Next base: position 865 of record JAKTSW010000156.1, read on the forward strand.
CAAAAGCACCAAGGTATACAGAAGTTTTGGTATACCTATTCTCAGGACAAGCGAGAGAGCGGTTTGAAAGAATACGGCCTTATGGAGCGTGGTCTCGTACGAGACCTAAGTGACCATCTAAGGGCCCAGTATCACAGTTGGATGATGGAGCTGTCGTCCACTGTCGATTTGCAAGAATTCCGTTCATCCTTACAGATACGGGGACAGGCAAACGAATTTCTATTCCCTTTTTATTTTAAAAAGGAGTTTAGAGAGGCCCGTTGGATGAGGTATCGAAGCCGACAGCAGGGAGACGATAATCTTGCTAACGCCTTCCGGAGCAAGTCTGGTGATGACGTGATAATACTTATGGGTAATTACAATAACTCCACAAAGAAGTATCACGCCCCTAGTCGCAAGAAAGGCTTCCAAGACCTGTTTCGCAAAAAGGGCTTTAATGTTGTTCTCCTTGACGAGTTTCGGACATCTTACTGGTGCCTAAAATGCAATCATAGGGTGAAGGCCACCAAATACCGCGAGAAGCCTCGACTTCTGAATAGTAAGCAAAGAAAGAGGAAGTCGGGTTTAGGAAAGCGGAAGTGGGACTGCGTTCAGGATCCAGAGGATGGCCAGAAGGAAGATGAGAAGGACGTCAAAAAGAAAGACGGAAAGACAGGTAAAAAAGACAAGCAACCTAAAATGCGACTAGTCCATGGACTTCTCGAATGCCAAAACAAGGATTGCTTGCTTGGCAAAACCAGGCTGTGGAACAGAGATGTTGTAGCATGCCTAAATTTCATTCACATTTTAAACGTGTACCGCGAGAATGATGAGCGTCCTGCTCGGTTTTGTCGTGAGTCAATCACAGATGTATTTAAATAAGTGGAGTGATTCAATTGCGAATCGCTCCATCCGGTCGAGTTATCGTTTGTTCATTTTTACAGTAATTTCGTTGTATCGAATATCGTTATATCGAGACTTGACTGTACGTAACATAGGGTAAGATATTCACCAATCAACGCATAGTATTTGCTTATCTTTGCGCCATTGATGTCACTCAATAATATGTCAGCTGACTCGTACTTTGCCTTATCAGGATTTTACTATGCAATTCTGCTTTCAGCACGCATAACCAAAAAGAATGCCCAAAACACCATCACCACTTTTCTCTTTAGTTTTCGGTCCCACTTATTAACTAACAAGCGAGGTCAAAGTGTCATCAACACCCTGATATAATTTTATTGTCGCAACTTCGGTTATCAGCAGTTCCGGGATGCCTGCCCGTTCAACATCCCCTCCTTCTATCGCATCAGCGTCTTCTGTGCGGAAGCCCTTTCGTTTCTGGAATCGCCGGCAAGACCAGGATCGAAATACTCACCACTATCACTCGTCGCTTTCTTCGTCCTTTATTGCTCGGCACTCATCAGTAAAGAAGAGATGGTGGGCTAGAATATCACCAACAAAATTTGCAGAGGCTGTTTTCGCTTTTCGTCCGGGTCCAGTCAGCGTACTTGCTGTCGCAACTTATGCTTCTCTTCTGATCACGACTTATGTTGTTCAGTTCAGTAATCCGCAGACCGCATCTGCTGTTGTTGTTGCTGCTGCACCCGGATCTTATTCTGCTCAAGTTGAGACTGCCTGGAGTGATCTGCAGATCATTTCGAAGGATTTGCATCCCTACAACTCTATGGCCAATGACTACGTCCACAAGTATCTTTTAAATCGAACCTATGAAATTTACAACTACTCCATGCCTGGACGAATTGAATTAGATGATTATTACGGATACGGCAGTCAAGTAAACGTTACTTTTTTGCAATCCGACCTCTGGAATGCATCATCAACTTCCGGAAAAGTTATCTATTATGAGTCAAACAATATTTTGGTTAAAGTAAACGGTCGGGATTCGAATCTTCCGGCAGTTCTTGTTAGCTCTCATTTTGATAGTGTTTCGACGGCATATGGTACGACGGATGATGGGACTGGTGTTGTGACTATGCTTGCAATGCTAGGGAAGTATGCCTACGCAACTGAGCCACCTTTGAGAACAATTATTTTCAATTTCAATAACGCAGAAGAGTTTGGTCTGCTTGGTGCTGAAGCTTTCTTTTATCACCCGTGGTCGGCTCTTCCTTCGACTTTCTACAACCTGGAAGGAACAGGTGCTGGTGGAAGAGCGGTTTTGTTCAGAGCTTCTGATTATGGTGTTGCGTCGCATTATTCTGCTACGGATATGCCTCATGCCAACTCTGTGCTTCAGCAAGGATTTTCGAATGGAGTTATTCGAAGCGAAACTGATTATCGTGTATATGAAGATCATGGACTTCGAGGCATGGATGTGGCATTCTATACCCCTCGGTCTGTTTACCATACCAAAGGAGATAGTATTCAGGGAACCACGCGAGGCAGTGTCGAGCACATGCTGACAACTTCTATCGCTACTGTCGACAGTATGGTCGAGGATGGAAATATCGACAACAGCTCGAAGAGTAAAGCTGTTTTCTTTGACTGTATGTATCTTCCGTGTTTTACTTCCGCGTTTATCTTGTACTGACTTGGTATATTTAGTGTTTGGTTCTGCTTTATTTGTTGCTCCTGTTGGAACTTTCTTCATTGTCGACACTGTTATGCTCGTTGTTTCGCCAATTATTTTGTTTCTGTCTCTGTTTGGATTGGCCAAGAGCAGAAAACTGCATCTCGGTAAACGTGGATGGGCTCGATTTCCGGCTTCGTTAGTATTGTCTACTGCCGTCATGTTTGGTGTTCTTGTAGGACTGAGATACGCTAACGGTCTTATTTTCTACAACCACACTGGACTTCCGTTTGTTGCAATGTTCTCTTTATATTTTGTTCTCAACTTCTTTTTCCTCGCTTTTGCTCATCGACTACGCCCTGTGCGACATCAGAAAATGAAGGTCTTGTTGGAGCTTTTCTTCGGATGGTGGGTCGTCCTTGTTTATGCAAATGTCATGGAGAACAAGATGGATGGGACTGGCTTGTATTGGATCACATTCAATTTTATTGGCGTATCTGTTGCATTGTTATTGGATATCATTGCTCTCTATTTTGAACCTGCGGAGCCTATGTACTATATGTCTGTTGGATCTGGTCGTCCGGATATCTCTGCTGCCGATCAATATCTTGACGAGCATGAAAATGACATTGACAATATCGCGCCACAAAGTGAGCATGCTGACGATGATGAAAGTGGCACTGAGGATACGCCATTGTTGAGAGACGACAGAATGACAGCTCAAAGCTACGCTAAGAAAATGGCTAAGCGTGAAGACTATTCTTGGCTATTTGAGTTCTTGATACTTGTTCCTTTCTCGGTATTTTTGACTTCTCAGATCGGATTTATGTCTATCGACGCTGTCCATCAGACTCTAGGCGAAGGAGGGCGTGCAATTTACAATGTGTATCTTACTATGTTTGTGTTCATCATTATTTTGATGCTGCCTATTCTACCTTTCATTCACAAGATACATATTGTGGTTCCATTCGTTTTGTTGCTTACGTTCACTGGAACGTTCCTTGCATCTATTTTCTTGTTCCCATTCTCGGCTGAGGATCCTATGAAAGTCTCGTTTATTCAGCAGATTGATTTAGATAATATTGATTCGGGTGCGGTAGTGACGTTAACTGGATTATCTCCATATACACGACATATTGCTGAAGATCTTCCATCAACGTTCTATGATTATATTTACTGCGAGTCAACATCACAGCAGTTTGTCGAGAAATGTCAATATCCTGGCTTATATCCTAACGTAACTGAAGGATATGTGTACGATTGGTTAAATATCAGTAGTTATAATGGCAGCAATACTATGACAGATCCATATGAGTTGCCATATGCAACTGATGGAACAACATTGGAAGTTTTACCTAAGGAAGACATCAAAGAATCGGGCAGTCTTAAAGCCTTTGCAGATCCTTTTGAATCTTATAATGCTACCATTAAGATCTACGCCAACAACAGTCGCTCATGTATAATCCGGTTCGATGAAAAGCCTTTTGAGCCTTTCAATTTTACTGGGTTTGCACCTTATGGATACAACTTTACAGATAACTACACTACTCCAGCTATTATTGCAGACGAGGATCATTACGAGAAGATGTACAGCGTAGTTGCAGTATCTGTCACGACGAATTATAAAAATTATACATTGTATGATTTCCCGATGGAGGAGGAGGCAAAACCCTACGAAATATATTATCCTGATGGAATTGATATGATTCAGTTATACAAGCTTGATTTCAATTCTACTTTCAAAGTACATTTGCAATATAAGCCAACAGACGTGGATCATAACTATGATGGTGACAACATAGACTATGACATGTTTAAGGCTTATGTTGGTTGTCAATACGCGGAGTGGAAGGACTACAGAATACCTGCTCTGGATGAGCTGGATGAATATAGACCGCGATGGGCAGCGGTTACTAAGAATGGCAACGGTCTTGTGGAGGTATGGCGAGAGGTTGATCTTTTTGATTATCTGGATGACGGTTTTACGGACCTCATTGACATGGAATGAGATGACTATGATGATCGAATAGTAAAACTGGATCTCTCTTTTTATTTTTGTTTGGCTTGCTTTGTCGAATCGTTTTTTGTTCTGAAGTAATATCCAAGATCCATGAGAAGAAATGATTGACAAAAAATATTGAAGTTATAGACAGGGAATGTGTTTTTTTATTTTGTGAGCTGGAATTCTGTATTGTTATATTGCTAATGTGACTTATTTTGTTTGGTTATATTCTTTTTTTGGTTATATTCTATCTATCTATGTTGTTGAGGGTGTTTTGAGTCATTTCTATTTTAAAGTTGGGTCACAATTTCGCATAGCTTATGTTTAGAGAAGCAGTTACCTTCTAATATACTGATAGATGGACAATCAGGTTTTTTAATCTGAAGCTGACTATCGCATCTTTTCTCGTGAGACGAGTTCTTGAATAATTAGTGAGAGTTTCTAAGTGTTGATGGGGCATAGTATAGTTAGACAAACCAGATTAGAACTTAAGTATTGGCAGTACTTTGTAAAATCTATTTTAATTGAGCTAAGTTAATGAATATTGAGTCTTACACTTCTGCGTTCCTTGAAGAAAGAAAGATGTGATATTAAGTTTAATCCAATAAAAAAGATAAATAGTAGTCGTCTCGAAGAACAAAGCCATCGTCATGACACTATTCAGGAGTGCTTCTGATGAGCTGCACCTTCGAATTTTTCACAGCCGAAATCAGATACATGACAAGGTAGTCGTTAATGATGGTGGCACTACTAAGGTTATGATCTAAGCTACTATCTGAATTCTCTTATCAACGGCATCCGGAAGAATGTGAAGACATCTAAATTTCAAAGTCGAGTACTCACATGGAGCACTTAAAAGCAGATTTAGAATTTAGCTTTCATGTAGTCAGTGATAATCAGCCAAGTCTCATTCGAAATAGGAGGAAGTTAGTAGAAATTCCAGCTTCTCTTTCGCATAGTAGTCTTGAAATTGTACCAGGGGATTCAAGCTCGGATCCATTGGGACAGATTTCGTTCAACTGCACGGGTACCAGGCGGCACTGGAAAAAAGCAAACATCTGTCTTGCCAAAGCTATTGGCTACGGAGCTGCAAAAAAATTAAATTGGCCGATATCCCTATAATTCTCTCGTATCTGTAGGCAGCGTCCACCACCGGCCGAGGAGTTGGTTGCGTGCACTCTTGTTTTACACATTTTGAATAAGACGATGTTAATTTCTCATTCTAGCCTTTCGGCTTAGAATCGCAATATGCCTGCCATTATCGCCGCAAATATTCTATTTATCATCCATTTTGGATATCTCTCCTTTTGTTGCCTACGATTATACCTATTTGCGAGGTATTTATCAGGGAACGTGGCTTGACAACGGAATGGTATCTGCAAGCCATAGTCAACTGAAATTTTACAGGTCGAATCCAGCTTGCCAAATACATCTGACGTAGCAGCCAGTTGATTTGACAGGCCCACACGGAATGGCGAAGTAACTACGAGTGAAATCACGGCGCAATCCAAACATGACTAAATTTAAATGAACTCTCAAGAACGATGATAGGGCAGACCTCTCAGTGCATCAGCTGAAAAGACCAGCGCAAGATAGCGGAATTGGGACGATGCGAGACGCTCTTTTCGGCCGAAGTGGCAACAGTCAGAAGATGAGAGTCTACTCCCTCTCAAGTGTCGACTAAACGGCCTCAGTTTCATGTAGAAAACTCACGCATGTAGAACCTTCAGAATACTATAGAAGTGCTACAGATCATGAGATATCTTCATGATTGAGCGGCATTGGCTTCATACGCTTCTAGAAAGATTTTGCTATCGGTTATCACATGTTTTCGACCGAACCAACAGCAAGACAGCTAATCTGTTCCTGCGGACGTACTTATATTTATACATCTACGTCGAGATATATACAAAATCTGAGCCTTTGGAAACTGTCATATCCTATCTCAGGGTGCTTCTATATGATGTAAAGGTTCGGCGTTTTACTAGTAAATCGGCTTGCAACTAACTACTCGTGCTGCTGTGTTCTGCTATGTTGCTATTTTCCCTAGTTCATAACCACTGATGATGCCTGCTCTACAGGTAAAATGTAAAAATCCGAGGCGATAGTGCAGACTATCAGCTGCCAGCTTCTGCTTGTTACTAGTCCGATGAGAGCAGTGAGTATATGGTATATCTTCTTATCTGAAGCTCCCTAGTATATTTTCATTTTAGACTTATATACTGCCACATGCCATTTAACAGTTATCGTGCTGAGTGACATATTCCTCGACTATTATTGTTGCTGTGCTAACGTTACCGTCTTATACTGACAGCGGACATTTCCATCCGGTTCATGTTTTTTGTTAGCGCTCCTAACATTTCGTAAATATACATTTGCTAGTGTAGTTGTGTTTATCTACCACTGCTTCTTTTTTAGGCTACTTATCTTGCATTCCTACAAAGTTCTATAATCTCGTGCATTTTAGTATATCATATCTTGCAGATAACCACTGCAGAGCGTGTTTGAGCAGGCTATTGTATTTAATTATTTTACCTTTAATGGTACCCGTTGTACCATCTTCCAAGTCTCTTATCATCTCTTTACCTGGCTTCTCAGGATTCTGACGACGGGACTAAAATGCCTACCTTGGTCTTCCGGCGCTTGAATGTCTATCGGTAATATGATAAACTCCTGGCAACGGCTGGGCGAATTTAATACTTCTGTAACACGTTAGTTCTTACGTTTTCCCGAAACTCGGGCCGAAATTCGGGTTTGCCGTTTGGCATCTATTACATATGAACATTTAGTATACGTTGAGTACACGTATATATTATGTGTACGCCCGTACATATGTTATCAAGGATACGAGAACAGCGTAATAGATACATTTTTACTCCTGGTGTGCTCGGTTTATTCTTTCGCTTAAATATGGTCTTACCAAGATACCATTTTTATAGTCAGCCGTCTCCGCAACCTATCCAGATATATATATATATATAGATGTTGTTTCCCTTCGGAGTTTGCCTTCTTCCGATTTGGTTTATAAGTCTTTGCTATTAATCTTCGACCTTTTGCTTAGGAGATCCTTTCTGTTCGAGCTCTTCACTTTACAGTAGGGTAAGATTTTTTTGCTCTTTGACCATCGTTTCGCATATCTTCGAGGTGTTCTATACCGAACATAATAACCACACATCGCTATGATCCGGGTTCGGATAGCGATCATGTATTATTCTGACACCTGCTCCTGCGCAGTCTTTGCTATTACGGAAATGTTGATGCGGAAGGGTGATCCAAATTGTGGTCTAGCAGATGTCAATTTAATCCTAAGCTATTGAGGAAAGTCAGCATATGCTATACTAACTTTCTCTTATAGTCTTCAACTAGAAACCAACTGCGACAACGCTCATACTCGAAATTAAAAGACAGAGAGATAAAAGGGAAAAGGCAAAAGGGGAAAGCAACTTCATTTCATTTCATACTTTAATTTCATCGGGTCCGATAATCTGGTTCCGACCATCTATCGATATATTCACTGTATCTTATCGATACACGTTTACGTCAGTTCATGTCCTTTCCGGTAATTTATTTCGAGTAGTTGTGGGATATTAGATCTGTAATGGGCTGCGTCTATTAGAGCCTACTTTTCTGGACAACTTAAAGTAGTGAATCGTCTGTAAGCCTGAGTTATTCGTTGGTCCTATTTCTCGAATCTTCCCTTTCGGCTTGATTACTCTCTGAAAAATTGTTTGGCGGATAAGACAGATCGTTTGCCAGCAGCAGAAGTTACGAGTTTCCTTTTTATTGTCCGAGTTTGCTACTATCGTCTATAGACAAGATATGCGTCTATAAACTTAGAGTGTTTGGGTTCATGTATGATTAACTTTTTCCTTCTATCTTGCAGCAAGACTATAGATATTCGAAAATTTGAATTATTGTTCTGATATTGTCTGGTGCAGATTTTTCTGAAGAGGTCTAAGGCGATAACTCTCTATCATATATTCATCGCAGTTCTCAAGTTTGCTTGATCTTCACATCAAGAGTCACTATTGTGGAAGTCGCTGATTTCCAGTTGATAGTGCGAGTCCTGGCCCCGATTGAATATGTCCAATCTTTCGGGGCCCTCTTTCTTGAGGCTTTCTGGAGGTAAAAAGATTACGATGTCCGCGGCCGAACCTTCTCCGGGGGTAATGTCCGGAAGTTCGGGAATCCCGGCGAGTGTGCAAAGTACAAGGCAAAGAAGCGCAATAGCTTGTCGCTATTGTCGTCGGCGAAAGGTTTGTTGACGATACAGCTCGTTCTTATAAATCCTGCTGACATTCGTTATTATAGATCAGATGTTCGGGGTTTGAGTCGAATCCTACGGACACCAGATGTCATAACTGTATTCGTTTCAATCAAGAGTGCGTATTCACACCAGTGTCATCTATCATAGGTGTGCCTCCTCCTGAATACTCGAATTCTTTGTCCAGATCATCTTCGGGTCACGGTGATTTTACGACTGGACAACTCTATCGAGGGCTTCCGTCAAATACCCTACATGTATCAACAAGACATGAAGATACTGCATTATATAATACGTACTCAGGTCAATATTACAGCGATCAATCACGGCGTCGGTCTAATTCAGAGACCTCTGCCAGGTCATACAATCAACAACCTTTAGGGTCTCCATCGTCACAAATGGTTCTCCCTCCGGTACGCGAAATCCATGGTATTAGTGTCGTCACTCAGCAATATGATTCTTCAGATGCGCTAACAAGACAAAATGGCTCCTACACAGTGCAATCTCCGTATCCTCAGTCGATGCTAGCAGCAGCATACTCTCCACCTGTCTTACCGTCAGCTAGAAGAAGAGCATCAGATAGTCGTCCGCCGCCTCGATCTATGTCTATTTCGCAATTTTTGGACTCCGAGCCATCTCCCTCGGCTGGTCAGTCAACACCTTGCTATTCCCGAACAAGAAGAACAATAACTGACGAACATATGTTGCAAAGTCTAAATAAACATGCTAGGAAATAGAAATTCATCGCTAATATAACGGCAATGCAGTCTGGTTCTGGTACAGACTAATTAGGAAAGCCTGATCTTGGAGAACAGAATTTGGTTTTGGTTATATATTTCAATGGAGAAAATGCTCCATTCGGTCTATTGTATTCAGACGTTCTCGTCATTCAATTAATTTTTTATCTTCGTAAGTGTTCAAGGTCAAACATTTCAAATGCTGGTTTATTTGGATTGCCGGCATTTTGACCTATTACTGTAATGTTAACGAATTTACGTTTTTTTTGAATGTTGTGCATTTTTGAACATGGAGTATTTCGGGCTTTGCTTTCAATTGATCGGCTTGGAATGGAGGAAGCATGTTTTCTCTTTCGATTTTGCAATATAAAACATTATTTCAGTATCAGACACAGTTTGCAAGCATGAAAATATTTATTTGCTCTACTTAATCACCATCCGTAGGTTTGAGGGTCCCCGCAACTTTTGCCGTACTTTTCGAAAAATGCCTCTCAGATAGTACCAGTTCAGGCACCAGTAGAGGCGAACTTTAAATTGTAACCTTTTTGGTGGTATTATGCCGATTGATTATCCCAAATAGCAATATAATTCTCAATTCGCTTGACCATGATCTGAATATCTTGATTAGTCGGTGAAAATTCTCTGAAGTACTTTAGCTATATTCTCTGTCACATCTTCGACAAAACCGTCGAATTGATGAAATGTCGCCCGTTATATAAATAAGATTTCCATACGGTGGCCGGGTTAGTGCGTACTAAGGGTGAACAGCAGCGAAATCATTTCCCATATTGTCGCGAGCTCCTCTGAATCCGGAGAAGACCGGATGGTGGTTGCATTCCTCAACGACATCTTCGAATGCAGCGTTGCCTGAGGGCTGAGGATAAGTTCCGTTAAGGGTTTCAAAATAAGATCTCAAAGATGATGAGATATTATCATAACAAGTACACCAACTTAGGCCATAGTGTCCCACCTTTTAGGAACACGGTCGAACGTGATATCGCTATGTTATTATCTACACTTATTTCTCTTCTTGTGCTTCGCCCTTTTTAGCATATATCAACCTCATTCCAATGAGAGGATATCACAATGCCGTAACTACAGTATCGATGTGCTCGTCTATATTACGCCATCTGCACATGCAACTGGACGTATGTGTAGTCCACAACTCTCGGGTTTGCCGGTAGTACAGCCAAAGGGCATTGCCAAGACTTTCCTGTTCATCAAGAGTCAACTCAAATTCTGATTTGGAAAAACAAAACTCCTCGCAGAGAAATAGTGATCGCCAGATCACGAAGGTAATCTTGATCTCTGAGAATATCAAAGAATTAAATTTCAGGATGCTCTCCGCTCTTGAAAGGGTTAACATCGCTAAACCTGTACTTTCAATCAAAAGCTCCAGATGTGTTCGAAGGAGCAGGAAATTCCTTGTACGAGGGTCCTTCCTCATACTCATTGGTATAAAGTTAGAGGCGACTCTAAGCCTTGACGCGTTTCTTAGATGTGATTCATTAAACAATGAGATCTGGATTTTTGAATGGTGTAGCGGAAGTAACAGAAAGTCCATTATGAATGTAGGCGATTGACGAATAACGAAACGATCAATGAATCGGAAAGGCCGCGGGTACGACAAGAATCTCCCAATTAACCAAAAATAATATACTGAAATTGTATTACATAGTATTTGATCAACACCAGAAAAGCAAGAAAAGAGTTATTTTCCCAGCGCAGATTTCTCCACAAGGAAATGACGAACACCATCTATTCCCCACTTGAAAGAAAATTTCACCAAAATGGATGAGGTTCATTGGGGGTACTTGGGGCCCAGCTTGATTATTCACGTTGGTGCAGACAAAGGTACTTAAACCGCCATATCATATCTTTCTCCGCATTATCCCCGCATTATTGTTCGATCAACGACGTAATTACGTGATGCTGGGGCAGACCAAGCCAGTTCCCGAATTTTTACCCCAGATACTATTAAAACACTCATCAAAGAAATGGGGGACATAATCTTAGCCTGGCAAATTATAGGAGTGCGACAAAGTACTGGTTCAGCCGTAAATAAATACCGAAATTCAACCGCTAAGTCGATATAACGGTATCTGTGTACAATTTATAGTTTTTTATTAAAAAAGACCGCTTAGACACTATTACGCAGGGAGATATGGTATTCATTGAGAATGGTGATATCGTGAATATCCCTAGTATCAGACCCCAGATTAGGCAGAGCTCAGATAATCTTGCAGAAGCTTGCTAGAAACCTCCAAGGGTGTGCAGCAGACGATTATTTCGATTCGTTCTCTCTGTAACTTATTGTCACATTCTTGTGTCGTGAATGGCCAACACTCAAGCGTAAAGAGTGCTTTCATGGTAATGAAGCCACAGCTATAGTTCGGTTCTCAGCTTGACGGTATCAAAGCTGGCTACATTTCAGTCACATACTTACCAAATCGGAGGTGTATGTTCTATTCCTTTTATTGAAGAACGCCTAGACAGATTTGGCCGTCGCATTGATATTTTTCTTGGTCGTTCTCAGGTTATTTTTGGTACGATCTTAGAAGGTACTACGAGCCTTGACACTCACTTTACCAAATCTGACGGGGGACCTTGGGGGAAGGGGGGGGGATTTCTTTCAATGGGGTAAATATTACTGGGCGGCGGCGCCAACTACGCTGTTGAGATTTCCCCACCGTGCATATCAAAATTTTATGACAAGTCTTTACAATTTCACATGGTTTGGTATCCTTTTGGCAGATTGCACTCGTCGCTGTGTAGTATATAATACTAACGAAGCATGGCTGATTCCAATATGGATTCAAATGACATTTCCAGCAATAGTTGTAATTGACGTCTTATTGATGTCAGAGTCTGCAAAATGGCTTTATACCTGCGACCATGCCGATAAAAATAAAGCTTTTTTGACCAACTATCATGGACAAGATGATCCGGAAATACATACGAAAAAAACTTTAACCTGACGAATTGCCCGTATATAAGTGTGTCATTCTGTGATAGGGTCCATTCGCAGACCTATTCTGTTATCGAGGAGCTTGACCATGTGTTTGAATCAAAGAATCCTTGTAAGACTTCTAACCAAAGGAGAAAGGTTATTATTGACATAGACGCAATATTTTGTGGGAGAAGGAAATCTAGACTTCTCATTGCTGAACAGGAAGGCATCATATCTCTTTGCATTGAAACAGAAAACAGAAGTTAGAAATTTTGCGGTGGAATAGCTTGTTGCCCGTAGCAATTGCGGAGCTACGAGAAGCTGAATGTAATATCAACGAAGCTGAATTTGACAGTAGTGAAGATAAAACACAAGATGCCACAATACAGATTTTCATGAAGCAATGCAAATATATGAAATAAGACATCCTTCTTACTCTCAGGTTATTAATGAGCTGTTCGCACGCTTTATCGCTAATTGCCTTCAATAGTTAATTACATGGAGGCGGAACCGGAGGGGAACCACATCCGGAAACATTGGGACCTGAATCAAGGGCATAGATCCTTCGCTGTTTCTATTCCGATCTGATATAGTGCACCAGACTTTCTCCCATGCCGTACTCTTTTGCGAGAGAAATAATTTATCTTCCATTCAGCAGCAATCCAAGCAGCCCCCTTGGACCTTAGCATGCATAGATTCACGTACGTTTATTTACGTGGCGTACGCAGGTCGCAGAGACGCACTGCTCATTGAATATCTGGACGACAAAGGCCTTAGGCCCTGACATTGTCTCACCCTCCTAGATGGCGGTTTTCTTCTAAAAGTGCATGAAAGCATGTTTACGGGCACAACCCACCTCTAACATTTGGCATATTAAGGATTGGAGTACCCTACTTTTATGATTCGAAACGGAGTAGTGATGTGGTTGGTCATTGTAGATCAAGTTTCAGTTTTTTCCGTTCAAATTATGATTTAGAAAAAGGTACAATGCAGGTACAAAAAGTTTATCGTGCAATTAGGTTTTCTTACGCCTAAAGAGCGAGCAGCTGGCCTGGCGGTGTTATATAGCAAATCTCATTTTAAGGTTTAATTTTAATCAAACGACTCATCTACTGAATACATGGCCTCGAGGTCTGTGGCTGTGTTCACTGTCGTCTGTACCACTCTCTGAGTCTATCATGACTTTGGAATCGAAGTTGAAGTTTCTGGATTTTACAATCTTGGCAATTAGTTTAATTTTAATCTAATTTTCTGGTGTTACGGCAGCTTTCATACTGAGTTCCGACCTCTCCTCCGACATCAAGATCAGCTCTTCTACGAAACCTGCATATTATCCTTGGATTTTAATAATCGCATGTTTTGCATGGCATCCTTTGGAGTATGTGCCAACTATTAGTGCCAAAGTCTCTCACGACCAAGTTACTGATTAGAACTATAAGGTTTGCCCTCCGATTTTTGCAAACTCAGAGGGACATGACTATGCCATTTTCTCTATAGCTATTAAGTAGCCAATGCTAGTACCTCCATATTATAATTGCATGCCAGTATGAACGTGACGCTGTACACTTCCTTCTAATGCTCCGATAAAAGTTGCGCGCGCATGATCTGAATCTTTTGGTATTCGGTATCCAGATCAACTCCGGAATATTCCATAATTTTCAGAATCTCCATGCAAAGTCTTTCTCCTGTGACGACATAGCTCTCGGTTTTGCAGGATGATGTCTCTAAGACAGAGATCGACAATGCTCGTCGGAGAAAAAATGACTGACATTTATTGTCTTTACCTGTTTCTGCACTGTCTTAGGTAATTTAGTGATTGGTCCATTAATGTCCTTCCGCTGCCAATTTTGTCTACACCGTTTTGGTTACTGAGCGTGGCAAAATAATCAAGTAGTCGTCTTTATAGCGAAACGAGCCTTCGAAATTATTCAGGCGCGTGAGCGCTTGAATTTTGTGCCGCTGTACCTGGCCGCTGTAGACATATACTAACGCACTCGTAGTTGGAAATACAAAAGCTTTAGTAATATTGTCGTGCAATGAGACATGTCGTATCTTCGCCCGATGCGCTGCGACTAGCATTACGTGTATATATGCCTTCGAAAGCGTAAGCAGTCACGACAAAAGAAGTTGGCGGACTCTCATATCCTACCTGAAAATACGATCAATTTTGAGTTGTCTTCTTTGATCGATGATTTCTATAAATCATACGAGAGCTTTCAACGGCACTTCATCATATGCAGTGGACCAATATCATAAATTTATGAAGGGCTGATCCTATCTATTATTAAATACTTAAACGCATTGTTAGAAGAGTTGCTTGTTTATTTTGCTACCTTTTTTTTCACTTGAGTCTACGTTTTCCGATTAGCCATCTCTACAACCCGCACTTTTCAAAGGCTCAACCGCAATCCTGCACATTCCTTCTGAGTTAAACGTTTCGACTTCTTCGCGCGGTCTTTATTTGCTCAAAAAGATGGAAGTTTTCATAAATAGTCGTTCCCTCGCGGCATAATACGTATAATAGTGAGGGTTTAATAGTTACGTCGTCGGCACGATAGCTAGATGCGTCCCTATAGCCAGTCTTTTATCGACTGGCGCTGCAATGCATAATACTGAGAAATAGCGAAGTAAGTAGGCATCTGTACGGTGAAATTTCATATAAATTAAAGGAATTCAAACTATAAATATAAACATTATTCTTGATATAAATATAACGAGCTTAAATTTCAGGGGTGGGTAATAGTCAAGCAAGCAAAAACAACAAATAAAATTGAAAACAAGTAAAATTTGAGAGATTAGTTATAATATATAATACTTTATGGTTAAATTGATGAGCCATTCTCGATATATCTTCAAAACTATCTTTGCATTCGGCTTTAGCCATCAATGTTGGATACCTTTCAGCGTCGCTTCCGTTGTCTAGTACTCGCCATCATCCTCCTCCCCTCCGAAAGCAGAATCTGCGCCAACCTCTTCATAGTCCTTCTCCAGCGCAGCAAGATCCTCACGGGCCTCAGAGAACTCTCCCTCCTCCATACCCTCACCGACGTACCAGTGAACAAATGCACGCTTGGAATACATAAGATCAAATTTGTGGTCGAGACGCGACCAAGCCTCAGAAATTGCAGTGGTGTTAGATAGCAAGCAAACAGCGCGTGAAGCCTTAGCCAAGTCTCCTCCAGGAACAAACTGCGGTGGCTGGTAGCAAATACCAATCTTAAAGCCGGTAGGACACCATTCGACAAACTGAATATTCTTCTTAGCCTTGATGGCAGCAACAGCAGCGTTGACTTCTTTAGTAACAACGTCTCCACGGTACAACAAGCAATTGGACATATATTTGCCATTTCGGGGATCGCACTTCACCATCTGATTGTTTGGCTCAAAGCATGCATTAGTAATCTCCGCAATCGAATTTGCCTCATGGAATGCCTTGGCAGCTGAAATGATAGGAGCATAGGTAACTAACGGGAAATGAATTCTTGGGTATGGAACTAAGTTTGTCTGAAACTCGTTTAAATCAACGTTAAGCGACCCATCAAATCGAAGAGAAGCGGTGATTGATGAAATAGCCTGCGAGATCAATCTGTTCAAGTTCTCATAACTTGGTCGACTGATATCCAGATTTCTTCGGCAAATGTCGTAAATGGCCTCGTTATCGACCATAAATGTGACATCAGAGTGCTCAAGAGTTGTATGGGTCGTCAGAACCGAGTTATATGGTTCGACCACCGAGCTAGCTCCATATTAGATCAGATGGCCAATGGTCACTTGAAAAACAAAGACAAATAAGAACATACGTTGAAACCTGGGGAGCAGGATAGACAGCGAACTCCAACTTGGACTTCTTTCCATAATCCATAGAAAGACGCTCCATCAACAGCGCACCAAATCCAGATCCAGTACCCCCACCAAAAGAATGGGTAAACAGAAACCCTTGCAATCCATCACAGTTGTCTAAAGATTAGCATAAAAAATTAAAAGAACATGGAAATATAACTTACCAGCCGCGCGACGAATGCGCTCGACGACCTGGTCAATGAGCTCCTTGCCTATAGTGTAGTGTCCTCGGGCATCTATATGTAGATGTATTAAAAAAAGAAAGCAAATGTCAAGAGAAAACGTTCAAACTTACAATTGTTGGCAGCATCTTCCTTTCCGCTGATCAATTGTTCGGGATGGAAAAGATTTCTATACGTTCCAGTTCGGACCTCATCGATAACATTGGGCTCCAAGTCAACGTAAATAGTACGAGGCACATATTTTCCACTACCTAATGTTTCAAAAGATCAGAAACTATTACAATTTGATACGAAAATGACAAGAATGTTTACTGGTTTCTGAAAAGAAAGTACTGAATCCTTCATCTCTTGGACCGGCTTGCTTCTCGGCGGTGAGATAACCATCGGGCTAGTATGAAACGCGTCAATCAAACTACTATTTGCGGTGTGCAAGTGGAGTGACATATTGTAGCTGGTCATATCCATTCAGAAACAATCATACCTGAATACCATGCTCAAGACAGTACAGCTATTGACTGTTAGTACATTTCAAAGCCAAAACTATTAAAGCAAGACCGTGTAAAAACGCGCATCAAGGGTGATAAAGCTTTTTCTAACTTACTTCCCAAGAAGAGTTTCCAATCTGGCAACCAGCTAAATGAGTGAAAAATATGGATTAGCCGCCTGCGAAGAAATTGGACTGACTACCAAGAAAAGACACAAGATTGGTAGACGTGTTTTTTTGGGATCAATCAGCTTAAACTGAATTCAAAAGTATTGCTAACCTTGACCAACTATTATTAAAAAAATTGAAAGTCAGTAATGTCCAAACAAAACAATCTAGATTATTATGGATCAAAAAGTTTGACGCATAATGATATCAAAACCTGTATTGAATAGAGGTATAATTATAACCATACCGTTGATACTGATTACTTCTCTCATTTTACGTGGTGAATTCGAATATTGACAGTCAAATAAAACTATAAATATAAACCAACTGAGGTACACGCGATATTAATCAAAGTGAACAGTGTTGTTGGCAAAAAAAAACAAAAAAGGGCAAAAATAAGTTAGGGATAACAGTTGGTGATCAACAGTGTTATGTTAGGCGGCGAAGTGAAGAAAAAGAGAAATTGCTGAATGTAGCGGAAAGCGAGGGGGTCCCCTGCTGTTGTTTTGTTTTGTTTTGGATTGGATTGTTCAGACCATGCTTACAGTTGCCGTAGGGTCGTTACCCTAGCAACCTCTTACATGCAAAATACGCGTGTAGATATCTATCTGTAGACTAGTGGGAGTTGATTTCGTTATATAATATATTACCCTCCTTACTCGATATCTAATCATAAACACCGATTTATCTAAGCTTCGCTCTCGTGTTTCTACAAACCGGTGTCAACAATAGAGGCCGACACATTAGTTCAGGCTAAATATGTCAGTGGTCGAGCCTACGATTTGATGAGTAACGCGAATGTAGATTATCGTTGAGCCAATGCGACATCAACCCTACCACGCTTCATGAAGGCATACGCTCAAGTTACATCTGATCCACTTGTTTGACAGATCAAACCTTCAATATTGCCATTGTTACACCCAGCAACCCCAAAACAAGTAAACATCTTAACATATCTGCAAGCAATCACCTCAACAGGCAGGTTTCAAACCACTACCAACCGCTAGGTCGCACCAATGACGCTGCAAACTTCTCATCAGAATGTCTTAGAAATCAGCATGTTGAAGTCTATAAAGGACTGGATAATCCCAGTCTTGGAGTACCAAATCAGCCATCATGAGCTTAACAAATACTGAAGGCTATTCCGCCATTTGCTGCCGACTAAATACTGTGTTCACAGATTCAGACTGTGAACGCATTAATGATCTAGTGGAACGAGTCCACCAGATCACTACTGCTGGATACTTTCTCGCTAAGGACGTTCTGCTGCAAAAGCTTGAGGAAGAGCAGAACGCGGACGAATACCTGTCTAGCGACGATGGCAGCAGTAGCATCTCATCAATGGATTCGAATGTAAAGGGGTCAGACACCCTCAATTCATGGAAATACGTCAACAGCAACTTCTTTCGAGAGTGCCTTCTCTTATTAACGGAATACAAGATGAAGAAAGGGTCCGCAGAGACATTGACTAATAGTTACCGAATGACTATCAGAAGAC
>JAKTSW010000157.1:0-19061 GCA_030580435.1 Babjevia anomala
TTGTATTGTACTGGCTATCATGTAATGTGATTTTGTTTAGACCATGTCTTGAAATTTTGTTCCATTACGTAACGTGTTCCATTAGGCAACGACTGACGTTACAGGTTCCGGTAGCAGTTCAAAGTGGTCGATTCGACGTTCTGGTTTAGAAGTGACCACAGCAAAGAGACATCCTGCATCCGACCACGGAAATCCCGCAACGAGACCATGACTGTATCAAAAAGAAAATAATAAGCTTTCACCAGTGCAGCACCTCCTATACGAACCGAGAGACAGATGTCACCTATAACGTTATCCCTATTAATTCCGACGATGCTACTTCCGGCTCCGCTTTTAGTTTCGGTTCCTGAGGAAGAAGCCGAACGCTTGTACGCAAAGGTGCGATACAAGGCTAGTCAGTACGCCATATGCGACAGCTGCAGGCGAATGAAGTTGGGACCCAAGGCTGACGCTTCTCGGATTGAACCGACGTGAGAGCATAACAGGGAAATAATAAAGCTTGCCTTTGCTTAGTTTATGCACAGGATCGGCTCGTAGAGATTTTCAAGGCAAATTGGCTACAAAGAAACAAAGTTGGCCCAGCGATTCTGGGGCATATTATAAGCTGCAACTCCCTGCGCCACGAGTGCAGACGAACTGTACTTAAATATTTGTATCAAGACGTTCTTACAAGACTGCAAGCGTCGACAGATCGTCCTACTGTTAGTAGCAATGCCAGATGGCCTGGTGTAGCTAATACGATGCGTGAGGTGCGACTGCAATGCAGAATATGCCGGAAAAGATCAGCTTGATCTGTTGGCTGTGCGTGTGTTCGGTCAACTCATTATCCTCTTAATAACTAAAAAAATGCTTGCGCGTACATCGTGGGCTATTTAGTCACAGATTCGATACATGTAAAATTACAGGACTAAGGTGTTGTTCATGTAAGCATCTTTAAAACGACGAAGCTCTTAGATAGATGACTTTACCAATAGTTCAGAACTGGCCGGGAAATGCACGAACGATACCACCGATCGTGGAAAATATGTCAATGTAAGCGGTTTCATCTACGAAATTATATTCTGTTATAGGTATTTGAGGTCAAAATACCAGTCCAGCTCACATCGATCGATATGCGTTCTGGTCAGGACAAGTCTCACCATTGGAGCCCATTATGATCGGCCTAACCAAGAATTGGCCGATTGCTTAATCTGCTTGCAACCGGATAAAGGAAGGCAGACCTTTTTGACTATTTTTAAAATTGAAATGACTATCGAGAGAGATAAGATATTACGATTAGCACTTTTGTTGATAGAAGTCATAACGGCGAAGTTGTCGAATAGGTTACCACGGATAAAAATGATCAGAGCAACCTTAGCAGCCACATAAATTGCTATTTCAGACTCAACACAAACTGAGCTTAAAATTCTTTAAATTATCCACTCTACAGCTAATAAATTGGCGCACATTGGCTAATCCCAATTGGACCACGCGCTATTTCGGTACTGGATTTACTCTGTGAAGAAAGACCGTTACCTTTAGTCCATCCATCGTACGCCATATCCTTAGATAATTTATCTATTGACATAATAAATTCTTAATGTGAGCTTTGAAGAATTAGCCGAACAAAAAAACTTGAATCCTTCAGCTTGAGCTGATATTTCTCCAAAGTTCCGGGACCGCAAGATGCACTGCCCAGTCCCTGAACTGCGAAATCAATACGGAAATTATTTCGTCTGTCTTGGTCGAGTAATTCATAAGGATGCTTTGCCTTATCTAATTGATACGGATTAAAAGGTTGAATGTTGAAATTTAGCAAATGTGATTCATGATCTGACTTAGCTACAGCTGAAAAAGTAGTCAATTCAACTGCCTTTGATTTAGAAGCCGAGGAAGAGACATTGACCCATCTCACTTCACTTCGATTGCCGTTGTCTTGAGGCACTTCATACTCATAATACAAGTCATCCCTATGAGCTTCATGATAGCCAATCTTCGAACCAGTTTGAGAATCTGGATAAGTTTCTCCAGGACCTTTGCCAGCCCAATTGACATTCACAAGAGAATTCGAGAGAATGAAGTCAAGACCAATTCGAGGTAGGATAGGGCAATATGGCCCTTTAGGTATTATATTAACGCTGGTGTCAATTTCGAGATCTACTCGGTTGTCATCGGCTCGGCGATGTCCTAAAATATACGTTATCGATGAATCCATGCCCCATTGCACCACCGAAGGCGCAATCCAACAATGAACTACAATTCGGACAGCAGCTTGCCCGCGCTCTGAATCTGGATCCGTGATCTCTTCAACTTTAACCGAAGAGAGAGATTCTTGTAAATGTTGTACATGATACTGGTTCCACATCCCGATAACACCGGCGTCATTGTCTGTTGGTGCTCTCCAAAATCCTAAGCTTGGACCATCTTCAATTAGTTGATTGCCGTTTACTGAAATCTTCTTGAGTTTTCCTGTTGATTTCCAGACTTCAAGATAAACAGATTTAGAGGTGATAATAAATGAGCTGGGATTTTCTTTAATGAAGAACTTATTATCCATTGATTGCTTCGTCTCATTGCCTATTGCCGCATAATTGTCATCAGACCTTTGAATATCTTTAATCCTATGCTGTCCAAACGCAACTTCGTGGTCGATATGGGCCCATATAGTCGAATTTTTCAAACGAAGAGATGCAGTAGCAATTAACTCATTGGACTTGATAGCATCTTCATACATAATATGGATTTGGAATACCTGAAAATCATTTGGCTTGATTGATTCGTCAATAGAGAACTTCTTCTCTATCCATGAATTATCTGCATGCGCTGCTGCTCCAGGAGATCTAGGGACAAGGGCAACATTGACCAGCAAGTAGTAGTTGCTCAGTGTGATAAAATCATGTAAGTTGGTAACTTTAACTTCCAATTGACTAGGTGAAGATTGACGGAAAGAGAAAGAAGCAGGCTGGATGACATATTTGTATTCTAACAGGCCAGGAGTAGGCTGATGTTTCGAGTCACACATACCATCCATAACGAAAGTTCCATCATGAACTGGCTCATCAAAGTCGCCACCATAAGCATAGAAATGCTCGTCCGGTTTCCCTGGCACTTCTTTTCGAAGTCCATGATTCGCCCATTCCCAAATGAAGCCTCCTTGCAAACGAGGATATTTGTAAAATAAGTCCTGATATTCTTTCAGACCACCAGGACCGTTACCCATGGAATGACCATATTCACATAATATGAAAGGTTTCTCAAAGTTCTCAATTCTACCCTGCTCTTCAACATACGCATGATCGGAGTACATTCTACTGTACACATCCATTAGCTTTGCTCTGCCGCCCTCGTTGTCCCCTTCATAATGTACTATCGACCTCGGAAACTTCTCTTTGATATATTTATACATCGCTTCATGGTTTGAGCCAAAAAACGATTCATTCCCTAAAGACCAGATGATGACTGATGGATGATTTTTATCCCTATAAACCAGTTGCTGAACTCTGTCAAGGTAGGCGTTCTTCCATAGCGGATTGTCAGAAGTAAAGTCTTTCGCATCTCGCGGGAAGTCTGGGTCAGTGCGATGTGGAATACCGTTTTCATCTGTAGATCCAGCTGACTGAGCTCCGTCAATTGCATAGACTAATCCGAATCCGTGGCATTCTAGGTCAGCTTCATCAATGACGTAGAAGCCAAGAATATCGGCCCAATTCAGTAGTTTGGGATGAGGTGGATAATGAGAACATCTAATCGCATTGATATTGTGTCGTTTCATAAGAAACAGATCATGGCGAACATCTTCTTCGGTAACCGCACGACCCCGAACAGAGTTATTGTCGTGGCGGTTTATTCCGCGAAGCAATATTGGAATACCGTTCACTCTCAATAGACCACCACTAACCTCAACTGTCCGGATTCCCAAGTGAGTTCTGATAGTATGAAGAGGCGTATCGTCGTGAAACATAGTAATTTCGACACCATATAAATAAGGGCGCTCGGCTGTCCAGGGTATGACGTCTTGAATATCAAAGTCAAACCGATGGATTATGTTTGAATCCCTAGAATCATCTCGTGGTACAAAAGTCCTCCTTTTTTCAACCAGGTTAGTCTCCACGTCGTTGTTCAGAACCTTGATTTTAACGGAAACATCAACTATAACTTGAGCCACTAAATTAGTTTCTACAGACACCTGAGCAGAAGATTGACTAAGCTCCAAAGTTTCAAGCGTGAAGTCTTCAATATGACCGAGGGTGTCATAGCTAATGAGATTGACATCTCTGTATACACCTAAATATGTTAGATCGATCTTTTAGCGACACAATTGTTAGGTACCGGCTTACCAGAAAGCCACCACTGATCCTGGTCTTCAATAAACGTTCCATCGCACCATTGAACAACAATAACAACTAGCACGTTTTCTTCATTTTGTAGAACGGACTGCGTGACGTCAAACTCAGCGGGGTTACGACTGCCCTGAGCGTAACCAACAAACTCCCCGTTCACAAACGCGTAATAAGCACTATCAACTCCGTCGAATCGCAGTCGAATTGTTCGTGTTCCGCGGTTATGAGGGCTTAACAGTTTGAATACCTTACGGTAAATGCCGGTAGGATTAGACGAAGGCACATACGGCGGGTTTAAAGGAATTGGATAGATAAAGTTGGTATACTGGGGTTTATCAAAGCCCTGCAATTGCCAGTGTCCCGGGACCTGGATGTCGTTCCAGGTAATATCTTTGTCTTTGCGTTCAAAATAGTTTTGCTCTTTTAATACCTTCAACGCATCCGTGATATTGGCGCTCATGATGAAGTCCCATTTTCCGTTCAAACTTTGGGCATCGCTTGGGATTTCATAAGATCGAGGCCGCAGTTTCTTTACTTGAAAGATCTGTGGATTCTCAATATAGCTCTGCATTTTCTCCTTCATTGCACACTGCGTTCAAGTTTCGATAAATGAAAGGTCTCTGTAATGCTTCAGCAGCTGTCACACAAATGGTAAGGCATTTGCAAAGGGAATTACTTATAAGTGGATACTCAAACATGAACATCCTGGAGTTTACTGCTCGCGACATAACTTATACAATAATCAATAACGGCAAGGGATGAACGAAAAGAATGTCGATCGCATGATCAGAACCTTATAGCCCCTTCCTGAAGAAGTAAAAAACTAGACTGGCTCTGACCGGCGGTAAAGGACCCCGCTCACTCTTGTTCGGTGCTCGATATAGCATCACATCCTCCCAGAGAATACACAAAAGCTAAAAGCCGTTGTAAATTCACAGTTAAATTTCACTGGTAGCCACGTGCCGCCTACCTATGAGCTCTAGTTTTATTCATAATCATTTACCTACCGTTACATATATCCCATAGTACTCATTTTCTCAGTCGATCAGAGCTCGTAAAAGCGCTATCCTGGGTTGTGGCAAGCTTGAAAATGAATACACATTGGCCATGTAAATCAAGAAAGAGTGACGTAACGAGAAACGGAAATATCGGGATAATGGACTGCAGATCTCAGGGGATTAATTATCCACGTACGCTCGATGTGACGGATGACTGCGGCCAAAGTTCATGAGACCTGGAGGTAACGCAGAGGGGTAAGTTAGTCGAAGAAATTAAGGAGTGGCTGAATTTGACTTCTGCCCAAATAAGCCCGGTGCGTCTTCTGCTAAAGGTTTAATTTCCCCACACTCGCAGCAAACGGTTCTGTATAGATCCAAGAAAACAAATAGCTGCCCAGAATAGAGTCGTTGAGATTACGGTAAGCCATACTACGTCTGGTATGCAAAGACAACGAGAGAATTAATATAATAACCAGCGAAAAGCGGCATATTTCGATATTCGACATTTTCTTCTACAATATAAATTTTCAACTTTAGACCAAGTGCAAGAAGTCAGCTGTAGACTACAGCAATTATTCAGAAGATATCGTGAGCAGCTAATTTCAAACTTCAGCTGTCTTCTGCTTTCGGCGATCTTTTTGCTGGGATAATGACCGCAGTTGGCGGAGTAACTTCATTAAAATGGGTGATTTCTGTAATGGAAGTGTTTGCAATTATCTTTTGTATCGTGTCGGCTGGAAGACTTTCGAGAACTTTTAAAAACAATCTTGCTTTTCGCTAATCGACAACTAAACGTGTTAAAGAAACCACAAAGTTCTTGGATTGTGACAATTTTGTTCTAATTTGTTTAACGTCACATAGACAATCTCAATTGTTCGGATTTTGTTTTATATTGATTCACGCCTGAATCTTTGATATTCATCTTCGATTATTAGTCGACTAGCTGACAATGCCCGAAGCCAAAATTAACGCCCTCTATTCTCGCTGGTATGTTATTTTCTCTTTGGAAACGTGTGCAACACGGTAAATGGTAGTCAATCTTTTACTACACACAGTTAACTGGCTTCGGTTCAATTTATAAAAGCGATGACTCCGAAAAAAATTATTTTTAAAGTTAATGATTGAGTAACGAATTATAACCACTCAAACTAGCAACAAAAGCTGAGCGAGCATTACAAATATACAATTATTTTAAAACGAAACTATAAACTCCAGTTGCGCCCAAGCACCAAATAACCGAAATCCTATACCAAAATCTCATAATCAAAAGGCGGCGATGCCGTCATCTTCCTGCATTTTAACATATGGTTTTCTACCATAACAGAATATCAAAACATCTGCTGTATGGACCTTGGATGCCCATTTGTTATCCTCCAATCTTTCTACGAAGGAATTCCGCTTCGGTAGAACACCAAATCTGTCCATTATAAACTGCGCGTGATAAGCTCCCAAAAATTCTGTTACTTGTCCTATCTGGCCTACCAAGAGTTTATTAGTTTGATTCCAGTAATTCGTCCGCCAACTGAACCTACCTCCCCAGCCGTGTGGAAGCACAAGCCACAAACGCTTAATAGAGTCAAAGCCCAATGAATTCATCCTTTGAATCAAATATTTTGTAGGCTCGACCTCAGCTCCCTGGGCAACGACTGCTTGATCGAGCCGATGCCACCAATGCGCTGGAAGATATCAGTATGGCCCAAAATTAGAAAGTCAAGTAATAATACATACACATTACAGGACTTAAGTTCAACTGCTTTAAATCCGTGAGAAACATTTCCAAGTACCCACTTAGAATATCAATATATGTACAGCAAAATGACAAAAATAGAGCTTACCCTGGCTTTAAGACTCTTCTCAGTTCAGCTAAGGTAATAATCCATTGCTCCGATTTCAAAAAATAGGATAAACCTCTGTTTTCACGAAACAGATAAAGACGTCAGCACTCAAGCAAATACAATATGACTTTAAGTAAGAGTTATACAGTGCGCTGACAACGTCAAAATAGTTATCCTCGAACGGCAAGTCCCATGCTCTGCCTTCCGTAACTGGTACGTAATTAGAAGGACCTTCCTCGCTGCGGACTTTAGGATTAATTAGGTTGTAGCCATAAACCGTTGCCGAAGGATAATCGACAGCAAGGCACCAAGAAAATTGATCCGCTTATTGATTAGCAAAAAAATAAAGCCACAAAAGGAAAATAGAATATGTGTACTTCGTGCATAGGCTTTCAGGTTCAAAATTCTTCGAGTCTCGGAGCTATCATGCAAAACCTTCTGACCCGGCGAAAATATAAAGGAGCTGTCAGTCATGACAATGCGGTTAACATCAGTCATAAAATCCATAAATGAACGAAATCAGATCAGAGTTACAAACCCTTTTAACAAAACTTTCAGAGCCATAATGGCCCAGATATCAAACAATCCGTTTGGAGTTGAGTGAGCAGAAGAATAACAATACTGCATCCACGCTTTCTTTCGAGGTTCAGCATAGATTAGAGCATCAGATGGTCGGCAATTTCTGTAAACATCATAGAATGATTCCCAAGAGAGCTTGTTAAAAAGCTTTTTTTTGCAGGCGTGATTGGCTTCTGAGCTATTTAGGGGTTTATACGCGGAACCAAGATTACCAGTATTACCAGATATCAAATTCGCACCTTCAGTTTTGCGTTTATATCCACTGTCTGTCGTGCCAATCGAGCCTTGCATAGTAGACGATATATTTTCACTACTGGCCCCATTGAGATTGCTTTGGCCACCATTTCCAGTAGCACTAGAGGGGACAGAGAGGTCCTGCTTTCTGTTATCAATTCGATACGAAGACTCGAGAGCACTCATTAGATCATTGTCTGCAGAATCCAAAAATGTGTCCAAATCGGCAACGGCAGGATCGTGCATGGTGACTTCTTTGCTCCCAGTGTTTTGCGAAACGTTATGTTCTCCAAATGAGTTGGATTGCATCACAGACTCTTCGTCTTTCTCGGCTAATTGATCTTGAATATCGTGAGATATGACATCTAAATATGGATCTGCAGATGTCGGCTCGGGAACTGAGATTAATGCAGGCGATCTAGTAGGGCTAGATGCCGGTGGCGGCTATGGAGCAGGACTAGCATGCTGACCGTCTGCAGCACTGCGTACCAAGTCTTTCTTCTTATTCGACCCTTGATTCAGTAGCTTCCTTAAAGACGAGTGAGATCGATCAGGGACCAGGCTTCTATGAGAACTGCTTGACTGAAGTGACTGGTTAGGATGGACAGACAACAGAGCTTTCGAGTTAACAGAATCGAATGATGTTGTCGTAGGACTTTGAGGAAGATTGTCGTTACCATATTTCGCATTTGCCTTCCTGGTAAACCAATTCAGAGAGTATCGCTGGTTCTCCTTATTAGCTGAAGGATTGTTACGAGACATTAAGAAACTACGTTGATTTCAAAGAGTATCGCTGGTTCTCCTTACTAGCTAGGATTGTTACGAGACATTAAGAAACTATGTTGATTTCGGCGATGAAAGGATCGTTGAAAATCACGAACCACATGAGGAGTGCCAGTTGGATAAGAATAATGTACGGGTCATTCGATTTCCCAAAAAAGGAATTTTTGAAGAGTAGCAGCACCACGCAACAAATGCAAAATAAAGCACTGCTTCAGAATAGCTTCCTACTCCAGTTTATTTTGGCCAATCCTTCAAAGGAAAATTTAACAAACTGATGGAGCTTGCCAACAGAAAATCAAGAAACGACTATGACTTGCAGATTGTAAATTACGCCTTCAGAAATGAATCTTATAGTCTTCCTCATCAAATATACAATTTAGTGAAATTACCTTGCTAAAATCTGCTATAAATTTGAAACTCGAAATATAGAAATAAATTTAGGATATTATGTCGAATAAACTAGTTTGTAAGATTTTATTTTAGGTGAGATTGACAAACAGGATTCCGTTGCAATTACAGACCTGTGATTATTTATATAGTAACTGAGTGGGATGGTTGCTTTGTTCACATCATGCGATTGAGTATCTGCAGCTAGCTGCTAAGGCCATGCATGATAACAGCCAGTTGACCGTGCAACTTCAGATAGTCCAAGAAAAGTTTTACTTATTCGCTTATGGACTATTCTAATGTTACATCACGACCTGGCACACTACTACTACTATACACAAATGACATCATCAAGATATCTTGTCTACAGAATGTCCACATTAACCGCTAAACCACACTATATATAAGGCCGCTAACGCGCAATATCGATCTTTTATTTCTCGCCAATATTAACTTCAGAGGGTGAAATCTTCTTCGGCTGGTTGAAGAGTAAGCAGCCGATCACAATTGTCTTCACGATGGCTGACAAAAGCAAGGCAAAGGCTGGACCGACGTACGCATTCGCGATCGCTCCAATAAAGCAGCCAAGAAGCAAACTGATCACAAAAAAGAATCGTCGATTGCGTGGCCGGTTGTCCAAGCGAAACAGATGGGGATCGGCGAAGAAATCAATGTATGCGGACGTCACTACCGCAGTAGTTATCTCTGGCAGGTTAACGGTTCGTGCAAGCGCAACCTGACCGCCAGATGCAAAGGCCAGTAGTGTCACAATACCTCGCGCAGGTGATCCCGACGAAGCTGTAGCAACATATCTTCGCAGAGCAGCTGACAAATATAATAGAACGGTCTGGATAGTGCTCGAAGCCAGCAGCCATGCTCTTCTCCGCGGCCCAAAGATGCGTGCAAGCTGCCCGAATATGACGCCACCAAGTAGAAAACACCCTAAACTGACGGCCGCAAGCGACAGATCCACATTAGTTCCAGCGATTTTGAGAGCCCCAAGTGCCAAAAAAACAGTGTTGCCAGTCTGGTTAGATGCGAATACGCGGTAGTCCGAGTAAGTCGTGGCATCCATGATACCTGTAGCTAGCGCAATCGCAATCAGTTCGATCTCGAGCAAAAGATCTTCGGCCACATCTTCAATGAGAAACCGCTTGGTCTTGGACCAAGTTGTGGCAGGGCCGATGCCAAACATTTATTTTATACCAAAGTTTCGAGGCGTCTCTTTGAACTATCGCATTCAACATTTATAAAACTGAAGCTTGAAATACAATACCAGACGTTACCGCAACATATGTTCGTTTCCGATTACTCCGTAGGCATCTTAATATAATAAGTCACGAGATCGAGAATTGACTGTGACTCAAAATCGCCACAATTTTAGAAAATCAGCTAAGCCATTACTAACCAAAGCAGGTTGTCACGGCAAAAGATGCATTAGTTCATTACCCGGAACAATATGCTCGAAATAGTATCCAGCTGGAAGAATTGTGGTTGCCGTAACGAGCCCATTATAAGCTGCCGATTAGACCGTAGAAATGAGCTTCATAAAGCTAGGCACTTTTTTCAAATGCTTCTTTTGAGCAATTGAAAGTTGCGTTCAGAGTAGACTAGGAGTTTCCTCCTCCACTTCTGCAGCTTTAACATATTTTTGATCAAGCAAGAAAGGCATGACATTGGCAGAATCAAGAATTCGTCCATATGTACCTGGTTACCATGTGTTCTAAATTTCTTGCATCCACCTCAACGATTTATCGTCGTCTTGTACTACATAATGACAGCTTTGACCAATTCGGCCAATTCGTTATCCTTCTATTAGAAATTCCAGTTTGATTTCAAGTTTGCATCGTTTATAGGCTTGTCTCAATAGCGCAATGTTTTGAAGCGAACAATCGCACTAGTCTCTCTGGAAACACGGGACGATACCGACATGGACCATTTACGAAGTGTTTGGATTGAGATTTTACAGATCTCATTGGATTATTGTTGCGTTTCCCAATATTTTTAAATTTGATAATTGTTGTTACTGCCTTGATAACATAGTTTTGGTATCTTAATACTCTTTTGGTTCTTTAACCTATAATTTTCCTTTAAAGGTAACCAGATCAACACCAGTTAGAGTGGTCGTTTATCAGCTGGAAGTTAGCTGCAGCAATCGGCCTCGACCACTACAGTCGTCGCCTGATATTAAGATAGATTGCTCTTAACGTAAATAGTTTGGTTTGCGATCAGGTATAGGCCTTCAGGTAACTCTTAACAGAGCTGTTATCAATATCCGTACGCTCTTGATCAGAGTCTATCTGGAACAATGGCCCTACAGAACTCCAATACCCTTCTTTTGATCAATGCAAATAGCACTAATTCAGATTTATTAAGATTTCGCCTGCAGACCTTAACAAATTCTATGTAATATTCAGTCCTGTAAATATAATCTGTCAAGCCTCAAAAGTTTCGACACTCGAATACTGAGAAATACGCCCCAACACATGAAGGTGACCTCATGCGTAGCAAAGGGTGGATTATGGAGAGTGAACACCGAAGCAGAACTCCCGTAAGTCAATGTGAACTTGCAGATATCAGGAAGACAAGTGCACCGAGCAAAGCTGCTGTTATTAAGGAACAGCCCATCTAGCGAGGCCTGCCCTAAGTATAAAGGCAAAGATTAGGGTTTTTGTGCGTCTTGAGTCTATGTCACATTTTTTCATTAACGCCTCACTCCGCCAGTCGTATTAAAGAAATTTTGTTACTCTACCGCTCTTACTTTTATAATTAAATTCAGCTCATATTGGATTCTCAATTCCTTTGTTTTAGTTAAACTCGTCTAGCGAAATAAAGTAATTCACCGAGCTTAGAACTAAGTCGTATCTACCGAAAGTAAAACTCTATGGCGCCAACAAATTCAATGAAGAGCTTGAAAAGCTTGCGAGATCTTAAGAAGGTGGGCTTCATCGTCCCTTCTTCAAACACAGCTCTTGAACCAGTTACAGTCGCGATGGCTAGTCAAATTGCCGACCGTATTTCATTCCATTTTAGCAGAGTTCTAGTGCAGACACTTGATACAGACGAAAAGAGCGTTGGGCAATTCAATACAGATAAGATGGTTGCAAGCGCCGTCTTATTAAACGACTCAGATCTGGATGCTATGCTCTGGAATGGAACATCGGGTAGCTGGAGTGGTAAGGGACTGCAGGCCGATGTTACTCTGTCGGCAGAAATGGAGAAGGCTACTGGCGTATCAGCCTCCACTTCTACACTTGCTCAAATCGAAGTGCTTCAACACTACGGTATCAAGCGTTTCTCTTTGACAGGTCCGTATGTTGATGGTCCAACGCAAGGCTTGGTGAATTTCTATAATGGGCTTGGATATGAAGTCGTGAAAACATCTCAAATGAATGAGCGAGACAATGTCGTGTTTGGGAATACGCCTTTGGAACGAATGAAAGAACTTATTCGAGAGGCTGATACGCCTGAGGCAGAATGTATTGTCGTGGCATGTACGAACTGGCCGGCAGCGTTGGTTATAGAAGAAATGGAGGCGGAACTTGGAAAGCCGATTTTTGACAGCATCTGCGTGACATTGTGGAAAGCTTTAAAGATGGTTAATATAGAAGTTTCAATCCCTGGGTGGGGCATGCTACTTCGGGAACAACCTACGCTCGACAAGCTCAATGTAGTGTTGGCGAAGTTACTGGAATCTTCCCGTGCTAGTCGGATTACGTTTCGCCTCGATTTGCCAGAGAAAAATTGGCATGTTGATACGGTTTGTGCGGAAGCTTGCGCAAAAGGGGTTACGCAGTTGAAGCTCAACTCTTCCTTGGACCAGCGCGCTTTGAAAACGGTTCAATGGTTGGAGACTAGTCATCAGCTTCTTGTCCAGGGTGATTTGGAAAATGCAGAGATTCGAGCGCCGAAAGCTCTAATCGAGGTCTATGGCGTCAAAGCACAAATGCTAGGACCTATTTATCGAGACAACAAATTGATAGCGTGGATTTCAGTGCATCATATTGGAAGTACGAGGGAATGGACTGGAGGAGAAATTCAAGCGTTGCAAACCGCGTTGGAAGAAGTGGAGAAAGTATTGAAGGAGGAAAGTTGGATTTCGTAACAGACATGGATGATATATAATTGACTAATATCCGAAAATTTCGAAGATCTAAGAATTGTTTAATGTTTTAAATGACAACTTAAGTATATACCTTAAATTTTGTTTTTAATAAAAGACAGCCAATGCAGCTAATTTTAACTTATTGTGTTTTATTTGACTTCATATTTAGTCATTCAACTGTCACTTTAAGATTTCGACTGAAGTCCTCTAACTTTACCAAGAGTTCATAATATGAGCACATCTAACGTAACACCTTGTCGTGCTTATGCCGACAAGGAATTACCTAGCAAGAAGTTCTTGATAATTTTTAACAAAAGCCGCCCCCAATGTAAGCAAACCCCATAGGATCTCCATTGCCGGAAAGTAGTATTGCAGCGGAAATCGGTTAGTTTAGATATAGCTTGCAATCTGGACTACGTGCGAACTCGTAGACCGTCGTAATATAGTTCAAGCGATTGCCTGCAGTCCAGATCCTCTTTCGTTCCAGACAAAAGCATTCTCTAAAGCCGAGACATCAAGATACTTGATACAGTTGGCCAAGCAGGCAAAACTAAACACCAAACAGTCAATCTTGTTCGCTAAGATTCTCTTCCCAATTGACATGCTTTTTGGCTGCCATCCAATTACTTCAGTGAAGCGTTCAGTGGCTTGCCCAATAATTCTCATATTACTATAATAATCACCGAGACCAATTTATGCTTGACAGGGAAATTGAGAAGATTTTTCTCAATTATTGAAGAATAAGACCTACATACAGACGTTGACTTATACGATCAACTCTCGATATAACGATACTCGATAGAACGAAAAAACTCTGTAAAAATGGACAAGCGATAACACTTGTTTAAATACATCTGTCATTGACTCACGACAAAACCGAACAGGACGCTCATTATTCTCGCGGTACCCGTTTAGAATGTGAATGAAATTTAGGCGTTCTAGAACATCTCTGTTCCACAGCCTGCTTTTGCCAGGCAAGCAATCCTTGTTTTGGCATTCGAGAAGTCCATGGACTAGCCGCATTTTAGGTTGCCTGTCTTTTTTACCTGTCTTCTCATCTTTCTTTTTGACATCCTTCTCATCTTCCATCTGGCCATCCTTTGGATCCTGGACGCAGTCCCACTTCCGCTTTCCTAATCCCGACTTCCTCTTTTTTTGCTTACTATTCAGAGGTCTAGGGTTCTCGCGGTATTTCGCGGCCTCACCCTATGATTGCATTTTGGGCACCAGTAAGATGTCCGAAACTCGTCAAGGAGAACGACACTAAAGCCCTTTTTGCGGAACAGGTCTTGGAAGCCTTTCTTGCGACTAGGTGCGTGATACCTCTTCGTGGAGTTATTGTAATTACCTATAAGTATTATCACGTCATCACCAAACTTGCTCCGCAAGGCGTTAGCAAGATTATCGTCTGCCTGCTGTCGCTTTCGATGCCTCATCCAACGTGCCTCTCTAAACTCCTTTTTAAAATAAAAAGGGAACAGAAATTCGTTTGCCTGTTCCGTATCTGTAAAGATGAACGGGATTCTTGCAAATCGACAACTGCAGTGTTGGTGGCCGACAGCATGCTCATCCAACTATCATACTGGGCCCCTAGATGGTCATTTAGATCTCGTACGAGACCACGCTCCATAAGGCCGTATTCTTTCAAACCGCTTTCTCTCTTGTCCTGACAATAGGTATACCGAAACTTCTGTATACCTTGATGCTTTTGTGGCTTCTTCCGCTTCGCAGCCTTTTCCCAGCTTCTGCCTTTTTTTCCTCCTGGCTCTGTAACGAGGCCTCCTAGCCGTAATTTTGTTTTGAGCTAAGCGCTCTGAAGTGTCGACAGTATTATCTGGAACCTCCTCCAGAGTTGGGTTGCTCGTTTCTGGCATGGCTTCATCTGCCAGGGCATCGTCCAGGATTGGTTCCATTGAATCGAAAAAAAGCGCTTCGTTATCTGCCGGCTGAAGCAGCAGACAATCCGCCAGCTCTGACAGCAGTTCAAACGCCACCTCTATCGCCCCCCAAGGCGGCTTTTAATAATGTTTTTCTAAATAGCTCTTCTCCGGAGCTTGGAGCACTTCAGCGGGCTACTGATGCATTGCAACAGCACATACAGGTGTTGAAACGCCTGTACGATCATTTGTCCGCGAAATGGCTTCTCGGAGCGAGCGGAGGTCTACGCGTCGAATAATCTTGGAATCCATCGCAAATCAGAAGACGGGTTTTGCAATTGGACTTGTCCTCAGTCTGAGGATCAAAAACTCGTACCAACCACTCATAGCCATGAGCGTTACTTGTCCATCCTTTTTTATTTCCTGAAAAATGCCAATTCTCTTGAAGCGATCTAGGAATCCAATCTGACGCGTAATTTATGCCCTTAAAGATGACAAAAGGTAGGATGCTAGCTCCATCGGCGCAGATACATTCAATATGGTGATCCACTCCTGACCACCTGGATTTGCCTGCCACTTTGTTCTAACGGTCGAATCAACAATTACTCTTGTAGAATCCATGGATCCAATAGCAAATCCTGTCTCGTCCATGCTGTAAATGTTCGCGATGTTGATGTCAAACTGGTCAATGGTGTCTTTTACCGCGTCAAACCACTCATTTAACGCGTCTTTGGTTGCACCGTTCATTCTACTGGCCTCTATTCGACGGCCTACAACTGACTTAATTTGGGGATGGCGTTGTATGTAGCGTGGAACCCAATCTCAATTGGCATACCTTTAGGTCCCAATTTGTTGCGAGCGTCGGACGCGATGCCCCAAATCCTAATTTGAGATGCAATGTCACGCAATAACGGATAAGTGACAGGGTAGCCACCCCTTGTAAGTTGTTTAATCCACTTCAAGAGTGTGTCTTCTTGTGCTTCTGAGAGTAATTGTTGTTTAATTCGAGCAGTCGAGCGAGAAGAGTGGCCGTTAAGTCGACGGTATAGGGTTGACGCGCTAATCCTCAGCTCTTATGCAGCCGCGTGGCCCGACTTATATTTGCCGATTTTGATGCCAGCTAGTGCTTCAAGGACTAGAGTTTCGGTCTCAGTAGCTTTTTTGCTTTTAAGACGCATATTGGTGATGTTTTTGAGGAAATGAGTAAGGTACGTCTACAAATGAACTTCATTACGCCTCACGTGTAATATGACGCACGACTGACAAAGATGGTAGAAGTTTGTTATACCCTAATGCAGTTTGTGCCGCTCGAACCGTTTTATGCCCCATTTTCGGCTGTTCGATTCCGGTGTCAAATGCCGCTAAACCTTGTGAGGACATCACCGAATATCCGCGCACCGTGCACTTAATGTGCCCCTACATCCCGACACCTAACCCAAAATGATTCTTCCTAACTCAGATTTAGTCATTGTTCTCATGGATCAGTATTTAAACAGATAGTCTTCCTCGGTGAATATCTCAATATTGACTGTGTATGAGTCGTTATTATCCCTAGAACCTGAGCTGTCATTTTGAGAGCAGACGAGTATAAAGTATACTAATAGAAGCGCAAGCCTGCTCCTTATCGTTCAATACACGAACTGATAAAAAGATGTCGCACTCAGATAACCAATCTGCATCTGACGATAGAAGATCCATAGATAGATCATTGCATTCGACGTCGTCAAAGGAATATGACATAGAGGCGAACACATTTCCAGAGAAGGCACTAGATGCACAGGCAGACAATGACATAGAGACGAACACATTTCGTGAGAAGAGACTCGATGCGGAGGCAGATATTGAGAATGGGCTTCCTGAGGGGAAGGGAAAAGCAACCGTGCTTGCCATCAGTAGTCCTGATGTATTTCCTGATGGTGGATTAGAAGCCTGGTCAGTGGTGCTGGGAGGGTTTTGCTGTTTTTTCTGCAGTTTTGGGTGGATCAATTGTAAGTTTATCGGAATGCCAAAGTTATTCCCCTATCTGGCTCCGCTGCTCACTCATCAACAGGTATTGGAGTTTTTCAAGATTATTACGCGCAGAACTTTTTGCGAGATTATTCCGAGTCTACTGTAGCTTGGATTCCGTCTTTTGAGACTTGTATGATGTTTCTATGGGGACCAGTTTTCGGAAAAATTACAGATAGTTATGGACCAAGATGGCTTCTAATATTTGGAACTTTTATGCATGTCTTCGGACTTATGATGACTTCGCTGTCTTCAAAATATTACCAATTTTTTCTGGCACAAAGTCTCTGCAGTGCCACCGGCGCAAGTGCAATTTTCTATCCTGGTATGTTTGCTTGCACACTTTTTTCATTTAGATTTATCACACTGACAACTGAAAGCTATGTCTTGTGTTGGCCAATGGTTCTCAAAACGCCGAGCTCTCGCTTTGGGTGTTATGGCCAGCGGATCCAGCTTGGGCGGAATCATATTTCCTATCATGGTGCAGAGACTTATTGTCGAGGTCGGGTTCGGATGGGCCATGCGCATTGCAGCGTTCCTTATTCTCTTTATGCTGATTATCGCCAACCTCACTTTGAAGCCTCGGCTCAAGCCGGTACCAAAGCCTGTGGTCTTGAGCGAATTCTACACACCGTTTACGGAGCTCCCATTTGCCCTTACAGTAATTGCTTGTTTCTTGTTCTTTTTTGGGATGTTTTTGCCTCTTGATTTTATCATGGAGCAGGGAGTGACTCAGGGCATGAGTTCGGGTCTTGCGGGGTATCTTCTACCAATCCTTAACAGTGCCAGGTAGGTCTTAAACACTTCGACTTTTCTTCTATGAATACCTAGCTGATAATTCATAGTGTCTTTGGC
The DNA here is from genome assembly GCA_030580435.1 of Babjevia anomala. Taxonomy (NCBI): domain Eukaryota; kingdom Fungi; phylum Ascomycota; class Lipomycetes; order Lipomycetales; family Lipomycetaceae; genus Babjevia; species Babjevia anomala. The sequence continues at coordinate 17,980 of JAKTSW010000157.1, forward strand.
CGTATCATACCTGGATACGTTGCAGACCATATTGGCCGATATAATGTCATGATTATCATATGCTTCCTCTCTGGGATTTTTTGTCTCGCAATTTGGCTTCCTTCGCGTGCAAATGCGCCAATCATCGTATTTGCAGCCTTGTTTGGCTTCGGAGCGGGTGCCTTCGTCTCTCTTGCCCCTGCTTGTGTTGCCCAGATCTCTGATATCAAAAAAATTGGAGTCAGGAACGGCACACTTTTTTTTGTGATTTCGTTTGCTGCATTGACTGGCGCCCCCATTGCTGGACAAATATTAATTCGAGATAATGGAAATTTCTTTGGTGTACAGATCTTCGGTGGTGTCATGATGATTGGAGGGGCTTGTGTCTTTGTGATTGCTCGATGGGTACAAGTTGGTGCAAAGCTTACGGTCAAGGTATAGATTACGGTCAAGGTATAGATTACGAAATGGAAGTATGTATTCTTTCAAAGCATTCATAAATTTGTATCAAAAATGATCTGTTTAATCCTGTAAAAAAACATAAGTAGTTGTGATTAGTTAATTTATAATAATAAGTTGTAAATGAAATTATCCTGTAAGTCTCCCAGTGCAAAACTTGTCCGTCGGGCTGCAATCTCTTTATACTAAATTTTCTTTAATAGGTTAAACAATCATCACAAAAAGCTGATCATTGGCCAGAAAGCAATACTATCGATCGCAATATAATTGGAACTTGAAAGTGATCTGTGAGTGCCACCTCCACATGGGTAACGTAAGTCACTGGCTAATCATACTTCCCGCGTAATCATACAGATTTTTTGACTACCACAATCTTATTTCTCAATAGCACCACCATGACGCTCCATAAAAGCCAAAAAGATAGTGCTAAAGAAGCATTAGTCCTTGAAGCACTAGTTGGCATTAAATCCGGTAAATATAAGTCGGGATACGAAGCTGCACGTGACCTTGAAATTAACGCGTCAACCGTCTATCGAAGGCTGAAAGGTTACTCTTCACGCGCAACTGCTCGAATTGAGCAGCAATTGTTGTCAGAAGCAGAGGAAAAAACAATTTTAAAGTGGATTAAACAACTCAGTAGGTGT
>JAKTSW010000158.1:0-18974 GCA_030580435.1 Babjevia anomala
CTATTCCCTTTTTATTTTAAAAAGGAGTTTAGAGAGGCCCGTTGGATGAGGTATCGAAAGCGACAGCAGGCAGACGATAATCTTGCTAACGCCTTGCGGAGCAAGTTTGGTGATGACGTGATAATTCTTATAGGTAATTACAATAACTCCACGAAGAAGTATCACGCACCTAGTCGCAAGAAAGGCTTCCAAGACCTGTTCCGCAAAAAGGGCTTTGATGTTGTGCTCCTTGACGAGTTTCGGACATCTTACTGGTGTCCAAAATGCAATCATAGGGTGAAGGCCACGAAATACCGCGAGAACCCTCGACCTCTGAATAGTAAACAAAGAAAGAGGAAGTCGGGTTTAGGAAAGCGGAAGTGGGACTGCGTTCAGGATCCAAAGGATGGCCAGACGGAAAATGAGAAGGACCTCAAAAAGAAAGATGAAAAGACAGGTAAAAAAGACAAGCAACGTAAAATGCGGCTAGTCCATGGACTTCTCGAGTGCCAAAACAAGGGTTGCTTGCTTGGCAAAAGCAGGCTGTGGAACCGAGATGTTCTAGCATGCCTAAATTTCATTCACATTCTAAACGAGTACCGCGAGAATAATGAGCGTCCTGCTCGGTTTTGTCGTGAGTCAATGACAGATGTTATTTAAACAAGTGGAGTGATTCACTCCACTCCGGTCGAGTTATCGCTGGTCCATTTTTGCAGAGTTGTTTCGTTATATCGAGTATCGTTATATCGAGAGTTGATCGTATAAGTCAACGTCTGTAGTCAATTGCATGACCGCAAGCAACTGCAGCTCAATGAAAATATATAATATATGTGTTGACCCCTCATCGAGACTTTCACTGAACTTTTGTTTTTAGTTTTTGTATTTTGTACAGTTCTCGGTTTCTTGCAATCTAGATATAGTTTTGGCTGAGTTTTGTAGTTTTTTAAATATGTGGTATTTCAACATTCCGCAGAGAGCCACCGACCAGAGTAACGTGTGGATTCTTGCTCGTTGCAAGAGAAGCAGCAGATTCAGAAAATTCAGCGCTCGCTAATTTTTAAACTGGCAATTAAGATCTCTTGACGGCATAACGGCTTTCATGGTCTACGATACAAGCCCATGCGTCTCTATATTACTCACTATATTCAGAAACAGCCCCAAATGCACCCTGATCTTTCTTTATTTTGACTGTATCTTTTGGTCAAGTTGCCTGGAAGGCCAGAGCTGATCTTGGTATATCGAGCAGCTCAGCGCTGTCATATCTATTGCTAAAATTTAGCGTCGAACCATGAAAATAATCAAAATAATTGTCGATATACGATAACAATTGAATTGGTAGCGAACTTCACCGTTTGCTTATTCCACGATCTGCGACACGGAGGTTAGGTAGCACAAATCTTATTGTTTCGTTGTTCATGAAATTGTCGCTTTATTGCCTTTCAACTTCATTGATCAGTGAAATTCAGCGTATTTTAGTGATCAAACTATTATTTTCTCAGCGAAGGGTCTGAAAGACTCGCAGGAAGGAGTGACCATAGAAATCTTGAGAGGGTTTTCCTCTAATATGGAATATTTATATATCTCCGATTACAAATTCGAAATCAACAAAGATATAAATATATAACTTACTCCTCCTTATGGTCGGTTACTCTTTCTTTGGTCACAACCAGTCGTGATTATTTAGTAGCCATGAGGACATTCAAGTTGGATCATCAACTTATTTCTCCCATCACTGCGGTTTCGAAACTGAATTTTTTGTTTGAGCACGAAGACAGAGATTGCTATAAGTTGTAACTCATAGTGAGACACTTGACGGACAACTATTTTCTACAATAGAAAGGTGGCTTAGTTAAACTGTATCTCCAAGAGCCAATTTTTTTGGGTTAAAAGCGAAGCTTCCAAGTTAATTATCAACGGTTAACAATGTCACTATGTCTCCTGATTGTCATGCCTCTTCACCGGTAAACTTTCAACTATGTCCAAAACACTCATATGGATACTCTGCCTATTTTAGAGCTCTCACATTTCGATTCATATCCATTGATCGTAAAATTTTGTCAGTTGCTGGATAATTTGTTGCACGTAGATGCTTCGTCTTCGCATGGACTAATCAAGATCGGTCTCGATTCCGTTGATATTTTAATAATGGCTTGATCTTTCAAACATCAGCATAAAAATCTGCAAGTCTTTGACGACCACGCTCTTCCAATCACAACAGAATCGCATTGTGTATTGCTTGTCAGCATCTACGGTCTTGACTTCTGGTCCTTCCTCCCTCTCTTGGTTTAGTCATCCGATAGCTTTTTAAATAACATGAGATGGTATTCTCTTATCCGAATTACTTCAGAATAGTATCCGCAGACCAAATCTTGCCTTCATCTGCACAGTGGCCAAAAAATTGCAAGTGAGCATCCGTTTATATCGCAGACTTAACGTGAAATTGAAATACATGATTTAAATGAGATTACAATTTAGCGTTGGAGATATTACCACAAGACGCCTAACCCTGTTTCTGCTGCCTGAACGCGTATTCGCACATATACTCGACAAGGTGTTCTACTTGTTGTCATTTAATATTACATATTTACTCCCGCATCGTTGACACAAAACAAGACAATCACAACTAAAATTTTCAGTCATCCGACACTCTTTTGTTTTTGAAAACGACTCAAAATTCGCGTCGAAAACTCCTTGAATAAACTAATACAATTACACTGCTGTCTGTCTCGTCTTGTGAACTAGCACCAACCTTGTTTTGACCGATCTCTGACTTGTTTACTTCTACCCCTTGCTTGAAATAAAAAAAGCGTTTTTTTCTTTATTATTATCGAAAACAGACGTATAATATACCTACAACATGCGTGAAATTGTATCGATTCAATGTGGGCAAGCTGGTAAGTTCTTACAGTTATTGGATGGCCGATAACTGACGAGAAATTGTCCATACTGTGGATAACTTATGATCTGCAATGTGTGAACTAACAATTCGATAGGGTATATTCTTAAACTCCTTTTCGCGCCAAATTCCATATCGTTGCGATCGTGAAAATGGTGACTGACTAATTCACGTCTTCTCTCTAACTGGATTTTAGTAATCAAATTTCCTCGGCGTTCTGGGGCACTATATTAGGGGAACATGGATTAGACCAGTCCGGTCATCTAACTGATAAATACAAGTCTGAACATCAACGGCAAGATCGATTGGACGTTTTCTTCAATGAAGCAGCTGATGGAAAATATGTACCCAGATCAGTAGCGGTCGATCTTGAGCCTTCAACATTAGATTCGATTCGTTCTGGACATCTTGGCCAACTCTTTCGACCAGATAGCTTTGTCTCAGCGAATTCAGGTGCAGGAAATAACTGGGCAAAGGGCTTTTACACCGAAGGTGCAGAATTAATGGACCCTATCATGGATGTCGTTCGGCACGAAGCAGAGAGCGCTGATTCTCTACAAGGATTTCAAGTTACCCACAGTTTGGGAGGTGGTACTGGCTCAGGATTGGGTACCCTATTACTGTCCAAAATTAGAGAGGAATATCCTGATAGAATGTTGTGTACGTACTCTGTCCTCCCTAGTCCGAAGGTTTCCGACACTATCACTGAGCCTTACAATGCGGTCCTTTCGTTCCACCAGCTTGTAGAGAGTTCGGACGAGACGTTCTGTCTGGATAATGAAGCCTTATATGATATCGCAACCAAGACTCTTAAGATCCATGAGCCAGGTTATGGCGACTTGAATCAACTTATTTCCATGGTGATGTCCGGCGTAACTGTACGACTTTTACGAATTCATTCTCTCAATTTTTTTGAAATGTTCACTAACTTACAATCGTCAGACTTGTTTACGTTTCCCAGGTCAATTGAACAGTGATTTGCGCAAGCTTGCCGTTAACATGGTGCCTTTCCCAAGACTGCATTTTTTCATAGTAGGATTCGCTCCTCTGTTTGCTGCCAGTATGTTGTCAAAGAAGAAATTAAGCTTTTTTGCGATTTGATTACAAAAATCACGTGTAATATTAATGTTTTTCTTATCAGACTCACGTGCCTTCCAGGGGCTATCGGTTCCTGAACTGACGCAGCAGCTTTTCAATCCGGTAAACATGATGGCAGCTGCAAACCCGACACATGGTCGATATTTGACAGTATCTACAATCTTCCGAGGAAAGATCTCGACGAAAGAAGTGGAAGAGACGATGTATGTGACCAGACAGAAGAATTCACCATATTTCGTTGAATGGATTCCGAACAATGTCCAGACGTACGTTGATTTGAAATTTTTTTTTCATTGAGATTCTTGCTATTTCTTCCAGAAAGATTCTGACTTTACAGATCCGTTTGCAACATTCCCCCTGCTAATCTCGATACGTCAGCAACTTTCATTGGAAACTCGACAGCTATTCAGGAGTTGTTCAGCAGAACAAGCGAACAATTCAGTGCTATGTTCCGACGCAAGGCATTCTTGCATTGGTACACAGCTGAAGGAATGGACGAGATGGAGTTCACCGAGGCTGAAAGCAACTTGAACGATCTTATGGCAGAATGTGTGTATTATAAATGTTGCAATTCTATGCAGTGTGTATGTGCAAGATAACTAACTGGCATAGATCAACAATACCAAGAGGCTGGTGTAGAGGATGATGTTGAGGAGAGCTATGTGGTAGAAGATCAAGAGGGAGTAGAGCCCGAGTTAGATGAAACGACTTATTGAGATTAATTCGCTGCCTCTCAAAAAAATTTTTAAACTTCTACCTTTAGTTTTGGTGCAGCTTCAAAATTTTCTATTCGATTGCTTAAATTATTTGTTTGTGTACCTCCAGATTTGAAGTGTTTTGGTCTTATTCGATAGCTGAGTCATCTATTCCTAAAAGTGGATGTTCGCTGTTACTATCCAGCAGAATCCAACATCAAAAAGCGAATGCAACACTCCGATGCGATGGATAGTAGTGATGCAGATAAAATTTTCATGTTTCAGCTTTTCCCAGGATGTGTTATTAGTTCTACTTTCAGTTTTCCTTTATTTTTGTTCTTAGACGTGGTAATTAATGCACGCAGTTGTTTAATCCAAGATGTCTCTCAAATGCCAGAGTATGTACTAGCTAGCTAACGACAAAGACCGTCGCTCTTCAAAATTGTTTCTATTAAAAGAATTCTTCTGATTCCCCAATCGAGATAAACGTGAAGAAGCATTATGTGCATAAAGTTCCGGAGACTCACTTATCGTTAATGGGAGGAGGTCCGGATGTGATGTCAATAGATATCAAAAATCCGAGAAGCTAACTCTGATCAAAGGATGCCATATGTTAACCGGGCCGTCAAAAATCATGCGTGGGCATTAATTAAGGAAAGCATGCGAATTCGTACTTTCATGCGCATTTCGCTATATAAAATCTCCAAACCGGGAATGGAGTTTAACAGCGAGAGCATCAAAGTACGAGAGCCGTACCGAATTCGGATCGGTTCTTTTAGAAAAAAAAATACAAATCCTTGGGACTAACAAGATATCCTCGGGACTAGACAGTCATCTTGCTCTCTTTTCCTGGGTGGGCTATGGCTTACGAGAACCTAGCGTAATTCCGCCAGAGTTACTGCACCTTGTACGGCAGTTACAAGCGGTCAATTAATTCTTGATTAGTCCAGAATGGCGAAAGCACAGAACCATTAATGATCATGAGACGGCTCTATACTATTGCCACATTGATCACAATGCTTGATGGTGCCGTATATACGTGATCTACTATGAAATTGGGACGTCTAGGGTGCATATCAGTAGAAATTATCTGTATTGTTCGGGGCATGACAAGAAACAAGTTTGAAGTGTCCCGGTGGATCGGTCAATTGCGAATAGCTTGTAGATATCGCATCCTTAAAAAAATTGTGTTAACACATGGAACTGGCTTGTGCATCTCAACAAAACAAGAATTGACATTGCCGAGGTCGCGACCAGTGTTGTTGTTTAATCCGAAGTACATTAAACGGTTAATTTAGCAAACCGAGCTCGATCTTGGCCACTCGAAATAATATGGAAATAATATAGATTTCGCCACCGGAGACGATCATAGCTTCGGTGAGCGAGAAGACAGATCAGTTGCCGAAATATGTGGATCAAGAAATGCGTGGGAATGTCCCGATGGAATATTTCCTAATTAAGACTAATGACGTCAGAATATGGTAAGCTCGAAATTTGTGTTATGCTATGTCGATCATTTTATGCTTCTATATAAGCCATAAACAATTTGAACCCTGGATTTTGTGTATATCCATAAACTTTGCCTGCTTTTTGCTATTTAGAGTTATGTCAACTCTCGGACCCGTTAGAGCCGTCCTTTGTTGTCACGTCTTTTTGAGATGCACCTGCGTCTTCCTTACGCGTTCCTTAGATAATGATGCATCCGAGGTTCCATAAAGATGATGGCGATGACCTTCGGGTTCCTCGGTTTTCTCTTGTTTCTGCGATACGTACGCAATCGTTGGCGGTGCGGTCAGGTCCAGAGATGTGGCGCCAACCGTATTTTCACAAATAAAACAAGCATATAAAGACGGTGCTGGCATTGAAAAACCGTAGAACAATTATCGGAATAGTATCATGTGCTGGGAATTTCGGCAGGCAATTAAAAATTGCTGGGCTCAAGAGCCCAGCTCACTTGACATATGGCCGTATGCAGAATAACGTAAAGAGATTAACCGCTGTAAAGTAAGAAATTCCCTCAATTGTAAATTTCTGCTTCGAGAGCCTTCGAACGATAGCCACATCCGATACTGATAGGTGGAGAAGACTACTTAATCTGCCAAGAAGAAATTTAAAGGGTGCTTGCAAAATAGCCGACAGTTTCTTTCAGTTTAGTGTATATTATTCGACAACGTTTCCATGAAATTCCTGCACCCACTTCTATTTTGGGTTAGCCGCTATGGCTTCACATCTCGCACTTCAGGGTTCTTGCCATTTTGCTTGCCTATTCGAATCAATCTTGCTCATCTCTAAGCCCTGCCGCTTTTCAATTCTGCAATTGCAGATCAGTCCTGAGAATCCGTTTTACTCCAAAGATCCTTGAAATATATAAAATAGTACGGTGGCATTTAGAGTTTGCGCGTGATACTAGGATGTTTATTAAAAACATTTATACATAATGATATATCGTATATTCTTGAACAATATATATGAACATTACGTTTGTTGAGAATATATATATATATATTCGGATATATATATAATTGCAATTTCAGCACATGGAGAATATTATAGAATTTTCCAAAAATAATAAAACCACAAATATTATATATATCTGAAAAGTTTATATAATCCAATAAACGCGTATATATATTATCCAAAATAATAATTATATACAGAATTGTTTTGTATATATTTTATTATTTTCATAGTTATATATGATAATATATAAACATATTATATATAATATATAACATCGCTTTTTTGCTTTCCTTTTTATTTCCTTTTTCCCCTTTCCCTTTATTATAGATCTCTTTTTCCTTTCCCTTTTATCATTCTCCTCGAATGCATAAAAACTTAGAACCATCAAAAAAGGATAGGCAGAAACAGAAACAACGGCAATCTATCCAAAGGATCGCAATAGATCACTCGAGTTCTTCGTTCTCGTCAGGTTCGCCACTTTCGACGCCGCAGCAGCAGCAAAGGCGGCAGTCGGCCTCTCTCCAGCAAGGTGTTCCAGATGGCATTCAACAGCCCCAGCTTCCGGCCAGTTCAATAGACCTGTCCCGCAAGTTGCCAATCCCGCGACTACGAACGTCTCCTACTTCCTCTGCTAGTAGCAGTGCTGGTGAGGGAGGATCATCTTCTGGAGGGCAGAGATACAGAATATCTCATGCTTGCGAACCTTGTCGGATCCGAAAGACCAAGGTACGTTTTGCCAGATCATATATTGGAGGTTTGACAGCCAAATTGTAATATTTTTGTTGAGAAAACGTTACTAATCGCGTCTTTCATTATGACAGTGTAGTGGTGAGCGGTAAGTCAATCTTCGTTATTTTTTGACAATTGTTGGTGGGAATAAGATGAATTGATGTTACGGTAGACCTCTATGCTGGCATTGTCAAACATTTGGAATAAAATGTTACTATGCCCATAACAAGCGGGATCGCGATAGAGAGTAAGTTTTTGTTGTGCTGCATATCTACATTGGTAGATATTTGTTCTCCGGAAGTGACACCCGGAGAGTTACGCTAGTTAAGTTCTGAATTGCTTACACCGCTTAAAGGGAGTTGACCACATTGCGAGAAAAAGTCGATAAGTACGAGCAGTTGTTCGACCGTCTGACACCCACGCTGGATCGTGCATGGCAAGAGCAGGTCGCCTATGTTTATCAGCCGGTAAGTTCTTCCGATCAAACTCTTCCTTTGTGTTTTTCAGATTCGAAATTTAGCGAAATCGAAAATTCTGGAATTTTCTGCTTTCTTTTTTTTCCAAAATTTGTCTTCTGGGCTTATGCAGATTGTGATTTAGGCAGGTTGGACGGGATCAGATCCGGGCTCTTATACTCCTCAAGTTGACGGTACTTTTAGTTTCTCATCTCAATCTTTGTTGCAAATGAGCAGAAAGCTAATATTTTTCTCGGTCAAGATGTGACGGCTCCAAAATCACCTTCCACATATTATGATCCCTACTATTATGGTTATTCACAACCGTCCGCTACAGTTCGAGGCAACATGACAGACGGAGTTACTGGAATGAGCGTTCCTTCTTCATCATCTTGGATGCCCCAGAATTACAGTACCGTGTCAGTGGCCGCACCCCAAGATTTCCCCAGCGTACTAGAACAGGGTACTACTTCGAATAACCCTGCTAGTGCTGTCGCCGCAGCAGGTGTAAATGAATTCTTTGTAGGTGGATATGATAACACACATGAGCAGCTTGCTCATTTGTTACAGCAGCACCACCATCAGCAAGAACATCAGCATCAACAAATCCAACAACTGGTGCAGCAACGTGTACAACAGCAGCAGGACGCCCAACAATCTGTCCTTTCTTCTCAGTCTGACCATAATATGCAGGACTCATCTTCACAATCTTCAAACACAAGTCGAAAATTTAGATCGGCATAATTTCTAGAACTTGTGCATATATAAGGTGCAAGTTGTTTAAATCGCTTACAAATTCAGATGCAGTTGATAGCAATTTGTGCTCTATGTCATGTCAACTTGCTGCACTCGTATTTCCTCACTGCTTTCTTCTCATCTCTAGGAGATAAAGATCTGTCGGCGTAAAGACAGTTCAAACTGCAGCTAGAGGAAAAATTTGATTGTATTGTAATATACAGATTCTGGTGAGAGGAAAAGTGAACTCCTCTTCTTCATCTTCATCATGTACATATACGCATACACATATACATCAATACGGGTAAGGCATAGAGTTGGTAAGGTAGGAACGGATGTAATAATCCTTGGATTTATGGATTGAAATACTCCGTTCTTTATAATGTTTTAAACCTCGATTCTGAATCTTGCTCTTATATTAAAGATTTAATCATTCAATAATTAGTCGGAATGTCATCATGTTTAATTTTAGCAAATATCTGTTTATTTTGACATTTTCTCTTGTAAATAAAACAGAAGCTTTATCATGTAACTATTATCATCTCATGTATTTTTGAAAATTTTCTATTTGGATATATTTCTACGTACACCTAGGTATACGAATTTAATTTACGTTTTTATGACTTCATGATCTTCTGAAGCAGACGAAAGAAGACTTAATTTTTTGTCGCTTTTTTCCTGAATGTATATTCATAATTCATAATTCATTTCTTATTTATCATCAGACTTTCCTAGACTTTCACTGCCTATACTTGTTTACGTCCTCCTTCACGTTCTTTCACTATCTACACTTGTTTTCGTCCTTCTTCACGTTTTAGGTCTAATATACTTCTCAAGAGATTCTCTACTTCCGCTGAATCAAGAATAATATTGGCCTTGTATGTGGTGGCTCTAATTCGGCCGCTATAAATTTTGTAGACTACATAAAGATGGAAGGCATGACAGTGTTTTATTATCGGCTCAATTCTCCTCAATCTCGACTCTCCCTCGAGACATTTAGCATTCAGCTAGAGTTTTTCTAAAGTGGCGTTTTTTTAAAAATTCCAGAACATCCGCTTACTATTAGATGTTGCTACAAAACTAGTCGGACATGTCTTCCGGAGCATTCCTGGAAAATTAAATCTATCAACTACCGTCCTAACATATCTCAAGAAAACCGACAACTAAAGAAATTCCAAGAGGGGTTATAAATTAGGATCAAACAAGTAGACTGGCTGAATCATTGCTGAAGACGATGAGATACCTTGACGGCCATTTTAGATATTGTAGACTAATGGCTAAGCTGCAGACGGGACCCGTACAGAAATTATCGGAAATGTGTTCTGTCGTACTTTTGAGTGTGTACACTACTTGAACCCTGCACTACTCTGTGACTAAATTGAGACGCGGGGCACAGATGCGGACCAATCCCAACCAATAAATATAGAATAAACGCACATTAACCGAGCACGACAAGAAAAAGAATTATCATATTTTACATTATTAGAGTTCAATCGGCACTATATTTCACAGTACAGAAATTACTATAGTGTGACTCTATCTAATTAGTTTAGCCAGTATCGAGGACATAAAACTCTTAAGTCACCGTAAGCGTTGCTCAGAAGAAATCACCTTCGGATCTGTCCTTATTACATATCACACCTTGAAGACTCAAGATCCTCAGTTAGACTTCGTTGTCACGTCGGGACGAGACATTCAGCAAGAATTTGAGACAGGGTCTTAAACTTGCAATATCGCTATCTCTAAGATCTGGTAAAATCAAGCTCAGTCTGAAAGGAGCTTTTGATCTAGAATCTCAAATGCCATCCGACGACGCAAGTTCTTCATGTCTTTCTGTGAAAATGTAAGCAATCCACAGCGCGAAAGGACCTCGACTGTCTTGCATGTGAAAATCCCACAGTCAAATCCGTTCTCTTGCATCGGGGAATCGTTCGGAACGTAATCCTCCCAATCGCAAAGATTACCGATGTCGTAGCCTTGCTGCTTCGCTTCATTTTCAATGTACTCTTGCAGACACTATTGGAATGTTAGCTGGTCCACCTTGAATTCCCTAATTGCCAAAATAGCTAATAATCCAGAGGAGACGCCTCAAATTAAAAAAGAGAAATTTGTGAGTTAGGATAAGAAACAACTCACCTGGAAGGTCCTTCCGGCACCACCACCTAGTGAATCGTAGTACTCAAACCGCTTGTCCCGTAGGTTTATCACTCCGACACACCAGTGCGAATTGTGTACATTGATTGGCACAAATATCATGTCGGTATCAGCCAGAACTAGCTTTTTTCTTTTGGCCCATCTTGCCACACCTTGATATCCTTTGTTTGCCGAGAGGCTGGTATAAAAATGCGTGCTGTAAGAAAATGACTTGATGTAGTTTTTCTTGCCTTGCTCTTGATGAATCCGACTTCTTTGGCTGATCAGTTCGAGATAAAAATCAATAATGTTGTCGTTTAGCCATTGCCGCTCGCCAAGGGTACGGATGTCCCGCACAGTAATGTCAATTCTGAAGTTCGACACTAGTGTGCTATTGGGATTGCGTATACTAAACGCCTCGTCAACTTTCTTTGCCTGTGCGGCTGATAATGGTGTAACAACTTCCTGTTCAGGCTAGTGTACTATTAGTATCCCGCCGCTACAATGCAATAGCCCACGCGACTTGCGTCAAGTCAAACTACACTAACGTCAAAATATGAACTTACGATCGCATGCTTCATCCGCTCAATGGCTTCCATTCGTTCCTTCCGTCTTTCGCGGATAGCGTTCCAGCTGGGAAAATCAGAAGCATCGCCCTCTTCTACAAGTTGCTTCAGCAACTCTGTAACGCTCTGCAAATTTGTCAAAGAAGGGGGGAGCGTTTGCTACAGTTTGTCAATACTTGTAAAATAACTTCAAAGCTTTTGTAGATGTACTTACGAGCTTGTCCGGTCGCAAATGTAACATGGAAGTCGAATTTTGCCGTAGTATCGAAGGTTCTGTCAATGAGTCTAGAAAAGACGACTGTCGTGTTCGTAGGGGTGTTGCAGCCAGTTCTTGCTGCACAAAGGCAATATCAATAGCTTGACGCTTGTTAGCAGTGGATGGTAACGTTCCGAAATTTCTAAATGGACTACGATATTTCGATATCCGTCCCGTCTGACCAGTGCCACTCGACAACGCCGACCAGCCAGTGTGAGACGACGACGTTGACGATACGGACGAAGGATAGGCTGTAAAAGATTGCCGGCTAAGAGGTGTAGTGACAGGATTTGCACCACCGAGAATACTGGCAAGACTGGCAGAATTTGAAGGAGATAGCAGCGTCTGTCTTGCTGCGGCTGCGGCGGACTTCAAATCAGATTCTCGTCTCTTTTTAAGCTGCGCAACAAACTTCTTCTGCATATCAGTGCTCTGTGGTGGTGTGTTGGCAGATGCATATTCACTTCTAGGAAAGAATATGCTCTCAGCAGCACCCATAAGTGGTCTTTCATGCTTTATAGGAGGAACTGACTTAGTAGCAAAATGGCTTGCATGTTTTGAAGTTGAACCGCTACTGATACCTTGCTCTTCTTTTGAGGTTCCTAATTCCGTGGATCTATCTGGTATAGGAGTGAATAAGCTAGATTTTGAACTGGTTGATGCCTGAAATTGGTTATCTGGGAATTCTTCGGCTAATTCTTCGCTATTCAAAAATCCCTCTGTCTTACGATTTTGTAGATTTCTTTCTCGAAACTGTGCGATGTACATGTCGCGAATTGTCCTGCGATGTTGGTGTTCAGCATGCTTCCGTATTGCGCTCAAAGGGTCGTGCTTGAGTAGGATCTTTTTGCGAATATCATTACGCTGAGAAGAAACTTTCCGAGTTCTAGCTTTATTGTCTTTATTCTGTCGCGAGATCGTTTCCTTTCTTTGAACGTCTATACCTGAGGTAGAAATAGGAGAAGACGGACCCATCATGACAAATTTTGGATAACGAGGTTGTGGCATTATTGGTGCTTTAGCATAAAAATAATTTTTTTCCATTCCTATCCCAGACGAATCGGTTCCTTGAGGGTGCAATTCAGAGTAAACTTCATCTTGCGGAACTGACTGAGAGGTGGATGCTGATTCCTGAAAAGTTTGGCTTTGTGAGGCTAATCTCGAGTTTGAAGGTCGAGAGTATGTTTCGGAGGAGGTTTTCAACATACTACTGTCACCATTTAACGGCAAAAGATCTATCATTATACAGTCAGTCCTGGCGGTCTTCAGTGCTCATCGGCAGATACTTCAAAAAAGAAGCTGTGATGACTCACCCTTTTTAACTCCCTCGGCTTCTTCAGTGTGCCTCATCCGCTTAGATATCCGCTCGAGATCATCGCTTTCGGTATGTAATAATAAGGAAGCGAACGAATTATAGCCTAGAACACATTAGAAAATTGTCAGTAAAAGCTGAAAATAGAGGCAGCTTTATGACGAAGATACATTTTTGACATATTCCCGATACTAATAAGCGGACAGGCGAAAGTAATTTCGCTCCGAATATGGAGGTCAAAGAAAATCTATGAACACTCTGGAGATCATAATTGCTCGATGCATTTGCAGTCTTCGCTGAGCTCGTTGTATTCCGTTGGGAGAGAACTGAAAGCTGCATCCCGGAATCAGCTTTGCTATCGGCAGCTGGTTCATTCATAATAAATGCATTTGAGAATAGTCTTTTCCGTTTTGGAGGAGAGACATCGATGGCCATTAATAATTGCTAAACGAAGAATAGTTGATTAAAAAGAATAGGGTTGACGTATGGTTTCTGATGGACCCTATACGACGCGACCTAAAAGAAACATGTGAATTACACGATGCGTAACAAAGTGTGAGCAAAAAGCTGAGGGATCACTCATTCACCATTCACCAGCCACTAGATATGGCTGGTGAAATTTTATGCAATACGTACATATAACATTCACATTCGCCGCTCCGTATACATACAAGGAACCTTTTCATCACAAAACCACTAGACTCCAAGCTGAGTTTTCTCGGTCCATTTATTGATTAGAATCTTTTTTTTTCTTTGATTACCTTAATTTTCTATACGGTGACGTTCAAAACGAATCCTCTTGGTGATTTCAACTGTGCGCTATTTTTCGGGAGGGGTCGCCCCAGACAGAAGCGAAACGCCTAAGACAAATTCTCGACGAAAGAACAAAACTATCAAGTGGAACATTCTTGATTACATCTATTTCTAGTCTCATGATCATTTAAGATAATAATCCATGGTTATAGTAAATATACGTGGTCCGCCAAACGCTGACTTCGTATTGGGCTATCCAGGGATACCAGCAAGCTGGGTAAGTTTAGTTAACTCTGATACACAAATACCGCCCAATCTTCATTGTGATATGAGGTTTGGGTGCTTGTTAATCTGACAACTACTAATCTACAACTTGACAGCCCCGGATAGCTGGAGTGGTGGAGATCAGATCTGGCGATGGCAAGCCTTTTAGATTAAGTTCTGTGTCTCTATCTCTATATCGAACAGAGACTATTAACGTTACCACTGGATCATTGGGAATAGGTCAGGTCAAAAGAAGGGAGTCTTATCCTATTGGCTCTGATCTGTCAATATTTACAGACAAGACTGTGACAAGTGACGCGATTTTGTCGATCGATATCCCATTTATTTTCGAAATTCCGATCGCTGAACAAATTCCGCCAAGTTTTACATACAGTAAAACGGCGGATAATGTATATAGACTTTATGCTACATTAATAGGGCCGGCGATAGACGTCAAACGAGCTGCATGCCCGATAACTATTATGCGATATGATCTAATGTCAACATTCGGGATCTTCAGAAAACCAAAAGTGCACAAAGCCGATTCTTTGGACAGTATAGTAACAATGGAAGTACAGTACCCTAGAACATCATTTGGACCGGATGACATTATTAGTGCAATTGTCAAAATCATTCCTAACTCGGACTTGAGATCGAAGTCAAGCAAGGTAAAGTTACAGCGACTATCTCTGGACATCATAGAAACGTCAACATTCAATCTTCATGGAGATGAGACTGTACAGAAAACCCGGAAAGTTCATCAGCAGAAGTTAGTTTTCAACAACATGAAACTTCCGCTTGGCGGTTATCAATCTGAAATGGCTGTGAATTTTCCATTGTCCGACAAGCTTGACAAAAACCGGTATGTACCCCTGGAAATGGATGGATATCCAACTACGCACATTTCTTCATATACCGTTCTAGCTTCTTTGTATTCGATTGACTATGTGGCTATTGTGAAAGCTAAAATGGCAAACTGCAAAGATGTCGAAGTGAAACAAACTATTTTCATTACACCTTTCGACACAAAAGCATGTGAAGAAACCAAAATGGCTTTGAACGAAGCTATTGAGTACACGTACTCGGCGGATCGATATTGCCGTGTTGAACCAGATATTATAAGACCAGGTCAACCTAACGCGTTGCAAGAGCTAGGAAAGATTGTAAAAGATGGAAAAACTACTATATATATCGAATGATATGATATGTCGTTGACACTATGAAGCGTTCGGAGAATTTTTTTGTATTTCTTGTATTTTTTTGGTAATTTTTGTGTACACTTAGAACAGTGGTGGCTTAAATTGTCGCGCTAACTGCTGTATGGTTTTCTTTTGTGATGCGCTGGCGTTTTTCTGGCAGCAGCTGATGCAGCTGTAAAAATGAAAGAATTTTTAATTTAGTCAATAACCTTTGGTCCTGTTCATGTTCAAAAATAGGAAGAAGGTCGATCGCATTAATGATATTCATTGAAATTGAGTATGCGAATTTTTCCGACAGCTTTGATCTACAGACGTTGACTTATACTAGTCTCTAGATAACGATATTCGATATAACGAAAATACATCTGTAAAAATGGACGAGCGATAACTCGACCGGATGGAGCGATTCACAATTGAATCACTCCGCTTGTTTAAATACATCTGTCATTGACTAACGACAAAACCGAGCAGGACGCTCATTATTCTCGCTTACCCGTTTAGAATGTGAATGAAATTTAGGCAAGCTAGAACATCTCCGTTCCACAGGCTGCTGAGCGTATGCCTTCATGAACCGGAGTAAGGGTTGTTGTGTTGCATTGGCTAAACGATAATCTACATTCGCGTTACTCATCAAATCGTAGGCTCGACCACTGACATATTTGGCCTGAACTAATGTGTCGGCCTCTATTGTTGACAGCGGTTTGTAGAAACACGAGAGCGAAGCTTAGATAAATCGCTGTTTATCATTACATATCGAGTAAGGAGGGTAATATATTACATATAACGAAATCAACTCCCGCTGCTGGGAGAGTTTGGACGTCCATATTAAAGTTTGATTTTAATTCACATACGATGCAGTCTCAAAAGATTTTCCAGAAGTTTATCCACAAAAAAGGGATCCAAGTTCCGAGCTAGTGTTGCATAATTATAAAGCCAGCTGTCTGAAGCTGGCTGATTGATATATTTACATTTCTGTATTTACAACATGGCGAACGCGAACTGGATGGGATCGCCAATCTATGATGATGATATCGATTACGAAGACAGACCGCTAGTTATAGGTGGAGAGTCCGAAGACGTGGAACAGGATGACCCGGAAGAGGATACTCAAGATTGGAGATTCCTGAATCAAGCGGGGTATTATATGGCAAATACGTATTGTTCTGTTGAATGTGTCGCTAATAAGAAAGAAGAACGGTAGGCAAAATACCTAAGCGGGGAGACAAGGAATACGAGCCAGATGGAACCGTTTCAGGGATAGAGTCTCTGCAAGCTAGCCGTGAGGCAATGTTTGAAGCCCTTGGAGTAGAGCGGAAGCATACAGGGTATGTCTTATGTATATCTGCATTAATATCTCCCAGATACTAATATCTGGTAGAAAGGTTCATATTTCTGGAATATGGAGTTCATCGCTGAAGAAATGTAAAGTACTTGAAGCAAAAGGTCCTCACTTCAAAAGCATTGGCAAAGCTGATTCTTCTGGAACAATATGGTTATTGCCTGAAGAGGTTATATATCTAGTTGAACGCGGCAGCATGACGTTATATTATCCATCTGCTTATGATGATGAGAGTGGCAATCCGTCCGCAGAAGTGATGTCGCTGCAGGCGTGCTATGCCGCTTGCTTGCCCGCCTGTCTTGGAAGCGAACGTTATTTCATTTACGCCTATTTGAAAAGACTTGGGTTTTTGGTTCAGCGAGCAACTACCTTTAGTAGAGGAGTCTACGACGATACGTGTGACATCAGCAATACAATGACCGCCACGCAATCACAGTTTTCGAGCTCATTTAAGACTTTGTTGCTGAAGTTGTTTTCTCTATTGGAAGTCACTCGAACTCCTCCAGCATTTGGTCCGTTGATATCAAGTAGCATCTGGCGGTCGTATGGTACGTATCTGAGCTATAAATTGTGAGCGACGGTTTTCCAATCGCATCTAATATGATTAAAGAATCGGTTTACAAAAGTCTCCGAATAATACCATATCATAGTCACAAGTCCCCACCTAGCCATGCAATCGAGGAAAATGATCCATTGAGGACAGAGGCGCCATTTAGAGTCGTATATAACGTGTGGAAACCTAAACCACAGTTTAAAAAATCGAATCCGGGTGAACCAGATTTCAGATTGATTATAGTGAAGTATGAATTGCAATGATATCTTTGATCTCAATTATGTTGCTGACAAGTTTTTACATAAAGTTCTGAGTGCCAGAAGCTACCGACGTTGTCGCAAGCGAATACCTTATTTGGCGCTCTATCGCCAGTACTTGCATTTGACTCACAAGAACAGCATATTAAATTACGAGATGGCTATAAAAATGTCCTCGTAGGAATCTTTGATCATGGAATTGTGAGTTTCATGAAGATCGCAGACGTATCTTTTGGTGATGAGCCGATTAGCATGAAGCCTTCGAGAATTGCAGTCGGAAAGGGAGGTAGGAAAAAAGGCAGATGAACTTGACATAGAATGATGCTCTGCTTTAGCATAAAGTTTCATTTCAATGTACAAAATTGTTGAGCACTTATGAGGTTTATCGGATCAATTCTGTATTGTATACGACATATATGTGTAAATTGTAACTTAGACTGCAAATCGTTAATATCCAAATTTCAAAGAAATACAGCTTCGCGTTCAAATAAATACCATCTAAAAAGTCTGATGCGACTAGAAGTTCTAGAACCATTTCCGGTGGGACATGAAAATCTGGAATATTACCGGTGTTCGCCTGATGCTTTAGGTTATAGTACAGATATTCGCACACTTTCTCCAGAAGAACGCCACTATACAAGAAAATCATTAATTAGATGTGAAGAAACAATTAAGCAATTTCTAGACTCACTTTATATTGGATAGAACAACTTTATTTCGTTTTGCTTCGACAAAATGCGAGCTCTCACTCAGCATTCCACGAAGAGTGCCAGATATCATAGCGGCAGATCTTAGAACCGAATATTCAAATCCATCCGACGAAACGAGGCGCACATACTCCCTATCCTTTGCATCTGACTCTTCTATATTGTTGGACATATTAGTCGTTACAACAAGGTACTCAAGAGTCTCGTTTCAAAAATGCGTATGACGAAGATAATTAATTAATTGAACATATTTACAGTCGTTGACTTAACGACCAACTCTCGATATAACGATATTCGCTATAAAGAAAATACATCTGTAAAAATGGACGAGCGATAACTCGACCGGATGGAGCGATTCACAATTGAATCACTCCACTTGTTTAGATACATCTGTGATTGACTCACGACAAAACCGAGCAGGACGCTCATTATTCTCGCGGTACCCGTTTAGAATGTGGATGAAATTTAGGCATGCTAGAACATCTCTGTTCCACAGCCTGCTTTTGCCAGGCAAGCAATCCTTGTTTTGGCATTCGAGAAGTCCATGGACTAGCCGCATTTTACGTTGGTTTTCTTTTTTACCTGTCT
>JAKTSW010000159.1:0-18896 GCA_030580435.1 Babjevia anomala
TGAAGGAAGCACTTGGGCGAAGCGAGCAGTCATCAGCAAAGAGAATAATTCATGAGCACGAGACTACAGCGCAGCGCAACGCTTTAAATCAAAGGCGGAATATTACAAAAGGCAAACGGGTCATTTTGAAAAATAAGATTCTGGTTACAACGGAAGAATTACGCGATGGGGTGGCGCTTGCCGAAAAAGAGACATTGGAGAGATCTCAAAAAATAAGCAACAAAAGGGCCAAGACCACCGAAAAGCCAGCTCAACTTAGTTCAGATGATACAGAATTCATAGACGCATCGGAGGATGTAGAAATACAGGATTCTATTACTTTGAGGATGGAGTAATTACTTTAGACATTGTACGTCCTCTGAAATTTCATACCGGTACTAAGGGTATTACCATTACCCGCTCTTTGACGTTAGGTTCTCTGAAGCTTTCTGTTATTTAGTTACTCTTAGAACTTGTTCATGAAGTTCCTGTGGTAGTGTACAGTTTGTCCGGACGTTAACATATGCAGCAAATCGAAGCAGCTGTCACACTCGTCGTCATGATTGAGATTGAGTTAGTTCAGCTTTACAAAAATTCGGGACAACACGAGAATATCATCTTCCGTCTATTATCAACCACATTTTCTGGACCTTTAGATTCGCAATCATAATTTTTTTTAAAAGACTTTATAGATTCGAAAAGGTGAATAATGAAGTGGCAAAATCGCGCAACCAACCCGAAAAGAATATGATTTCAAGCCAAGCAATAGTAATTATCTCACAGATAGAGCAAGATAATGAGATGCACCTAAGTAAAAGATAAGTAACGTGATTTACCAGAAATGAATGAAATAGAGTCAGAAGCTCTTCTGAATAGTAAATGATCGATCTAGAAAAAAATGGATCTCTAGAAAAACTTGAGTCTTGAGGAAGATTGTCGAAGACAGCCCTTGTGAGGTAGGAAAAAAGGATAAATGAGAGGACTATATCCCCTATATGTTAATGCATTATTGTTTTACCCGGTGGATTCTTCATGGAGTGGCTCTCGTTCTTGATGCTGGGTGTATACATTCTGCAGTTTGGATTATACAAGCATTACAGAAAGTCAAAGGTGGAATAAATATACAGGTTTATCGTAGAATATTATTTTCTCAGGTCAGCTGAAAAATTACGCCGTTTGCAAATGTCTTATATCACGTCCCTTGATTTTAGGGGCCCATTCTGATGATAGGCGTTATGACGACTTCCATTTGTGCTGAAAACTATCAATTTATTCTGGCTCAAGGGATATTCAGAAGCTTCGGCGCTGCTCTTGTGTTCGAACTTTGTTTATCTTCTATATCTAAGAAATAGTTACCTGAAAAGTCCAGTCGCACTTACGAACAAGGAAGGACGAACCAATTATGAGTCACGTGATGATCACCATCCACGTTGCGGATTATCTGACGAAGCGGTGTTAACGCTTAAGTCCGACCGGGTTTTATTAATCAACTCTCGCGCTTGGTGGGATGATCTCGGAGCGTCTAAGTCCGTTAGCCCCATTGTACGTCTAGGTTAAATAGTGACTGGTTCCCTCTCTCTGCTCAAGGTATTTCAGATCTACTTTTAATTTTAGGGAAAAAATGGTGAACTATCCAACTACGCAACTCGGAGCCAATGGCCCAACGGTATCTAGCATTGGCTATGGAGCCATGGGAATCTCTGCTTTCTATAACACTGCTCTGGACGATGAGGAGGCCCAGAAAATATTCGACGCAACTATTGACATTGGCATTACATTCTGGGATACCGCCAGAATCTACATGGATAGCGAGAATAAGATTGGCAGATGGTTTGCCAAAACTGGCCGCCGCAATGAGATCTTTTTGTGCAGCAAGTGCGGACCTTACTTGACCGGAAATGGGCAGATGGGTCTGAACTGCTCCCCCGAGTTCATTAAGTCCGAAGTTGAAGTTTCACTGAAGAACTTGCAGACAGACTTCATTGACATGTACTATCTTCACCGTATGGACCCGAAGGTCCCAATTGAAAAGTCAATTGAAGCTTTGGCCGAGTTGATCAAGGAGGGCAAGATTAAGTACATCGGCCTGTCCGAGTGTTCTGCTGCTACTTTAAGAAGAGCGCACGCTGTCCACCCAATTACTGCTGTTCAGATTGAGTACTCACCATTTGCTTTGGATGCCGAGCAGAACGGTTTGATGGACGCTTGCAAGGAGCTAGGTGTGGGCATCGTTTCCTATTCACCACTCGGCAGAGGCTTCCTCAGCGGAAAATACAAGTCCGTGAAGGATTTCCCAGAGAACGACTTCCGCCGGTCTTTGCCCCGCTTTAGTGCTGAAAATTTCGATAAAAACTTAAAAATTCTCGACAAGTTCGAGCATATCGCGAAGCTGAAAGGCTGCACCATTTCCCAGGTCGTCTTAGCCTGGGAGATTGCTCAGGGTGTTATTCCAATTCCTGGAACCACTAAAATTGAACGATTGATTGAGAATTGCCGTGGTGTACAAATTCATCTTACGGCTTCAGAAGTTGCCGAGTTAAGAAAGACTTCAGAAGAAGCTGAAATTATCGGAGGGAGATACCCCGAAGGGGCGACTGCGATTTTGTATGGTGACACTCCTGAGTTATAGAGCTGTTTGAAATCAATTGGAAAGTGAGTTCTTTTGTTCAAATGAGCTGGATGCAAGAAAAAGTAAATTTTAAAGGCTTAGGCCTCTTCCGATGTAAAATGATTTTGCCTTATTCAGCTTCTCCTACCTTTGATTTTGCTCTCATCACTTTCACTTCGAATAGCTTCTGTGTCACAGATCTTGTCTGTTGGCTGATATCAGGTATTATTGTCGCCGCACCAATAGTGGCTCCGCTGCAACTGAAATTCACAAATTTTGCATGGTCTTCAGCCTGGAAGTTACGTGAGAGAAAAAAGCCCTTTTTTCTTGGCCACTTCATTCTTATCTGCGTTATAATTATTCACACACAAGAACACTAGCTATATTCGAAAACTATACCTGTTTCCTCAACTGCTTCGTATAATCTTAATTTCCTCTGCATATAAAATCAATGGAATAAAACTGTAGTCGGACTATGTAGTCATTTTTGGACAATCGTTCATATCGGAGACCTCATTCTACTTGTATGCATGAATACAACAGCTGTTCTGTTCACTGCCTACGGACAGCATGCTACTTCGGGCTCGACAAATAGCCGTGTAAAGTCCCCGACGCAGTTGCCCAGACCAGTCCGACTGCCTTCAACCTTAGCAAAGTTTCGGATATACAATGAGGACAGAGTTTTGAAGTTCATGCATGCTATTTGATGTCCTGAATTATTACGGCCATGAAGATCGTGTCGCTCGCTAGACAGAATAATTGCAAATTCGTCTATTAAAATATATATTCTGTGTCCTATTATTATCAGGGAACCATAGGACTAATTCACATTTTGCAAAGTCGGTTAACCGAAACGATAGACCAACTTGCGACCTGAAAATCATGAGATGGACGTATTTGCGAAAGATCACAAGCTAGCCAGAGTTGATTTCGTTATATAATATATTACCCTCCTTACTCGATATGTAATCATAAACACCGATTTATCTAAGCTTCGCTCTCGTGTTTCTACAAACCGGTGTCAACAATAGAAGCTGACACATTAGTTCAGGCCAAATATGTCAGTGGAGCATACGATTTGATTAGTAAAGCGAATGTAGATTATCGTTTAGCCAATGCAAGATAACGGCCCTTACCCCGCTTCATGAAGGCATACGCTCAGCAGGCTGTGGAACCGAGATGTTCTAGCATGCCTAAATTTCATTCACATTCTAAACGCGTACCGCGAGAATGATGTGCGTCCTGCTCGGTTTTGTCGTGAGTCGAGCACAGATATATTTAAACAAATGGAGTGATTCAATTGTGAATCACTCCATCCGGTCGAGTTATCGCTCGTCCAGTTTTACAGATGTTTTTTCGTTATATAGAATATCATTATATCGAGACTAGTATAAGTCAACGTCTCGAGAGAAAACAATTTGTACAACAAATAAAAATGAGAAAAATTAACAAAAATAAAAAACTACATTCCAAACCAAATTTTCGCTGAGTCACCAGTTTCCCTCAAAATTTACGAATATCTTATCTCAAGAAACTCGACATGGCAATTGAAAAAAATCTCAATTTGACAAAATACAAATATTTTTATAATTTGAATAATGAAAACCCAATAAACTAGACTTATATAACTCACAATTTCTTAGACTGAATGTTCGTACATCTCAAATGACAACTTAGTAGCATTTGCACCATCTCCCACCTTCTCAATTCTTTCAATTAAAATATTCTTAGAATATTTAGACATCCTAACACAATCGAGTATATTCTTCGATTCTCTGAAAATTAATTCCAACTCCTCCAAACTTCTTCCCTTTGTTTCAGGATAAATAAGATAACAAGTCAGAGGAAGCAGCCATCCAAAAATACTATAAATAATATAATATTTATAACCAATACTATTCATTGCTATTGGTGTAATCATCAAAACAAGAAAGTTCCAAGACCAAAACCACATTGTGCCAATAGCAGATATCTGCGACCGAAGATGAATTGGAGAAACTTCTGAAGTGAATAAAAAGTAGATTCCAATAACAACGAGAGGATCGAAGAAATTGAATAAAAATATAAAAAACACAGAGACAATACTAGCAGTGTGATTTGAAGATATCGCTGTAAGTCCAGTTAAACAAGTCATGGACAGAGCAATTCCGCATCCTCCAACTATAATCAATGGCCGTCTACCAACACGATCAACTGTAAAAAAAGGAATAAATGAACTCGCTAGTTTAACAGTAAACGTAAATCCTGACAACATCTTTGATAATTTAGAATCAAGCTGAAGATTCTGCTGAAATAAGATGGGTGCATAAACTGAAATTAAATTACTTCCTGCCATTTGGATAAAGAACTGCAACGACAATGCACATGCAAATCGATAAAATAACTTGTCCTGACCCATTTTGAAAAGATCCGAATAGCGGCCTTCAGTCTCTTTACTTTCCATGATTGCTAATTCCATCCCTTTCATCTCCAACATGACTTCTTCAGAATCCATATCCTGGTCGGCGTAAACACTGAGAGTTCGAAGAGCTGCGTCGGTTCGTCCAACAATAATAAGCCATCTAGGCGATTCAGGCAAATAGAAAATAAATCCAACAATTAACAAAGAGAAAAAAATTGAAATCGCCAAAGGGACTCGCCAATTTGCAGAGGTGTTTTCAAGGAAAAAAAAACCGTAATTCACCCAAGATATAGCAAAATAACCAACAGCTACAAAGATTCCTTCGAATACAACATGTTTGCCACGATCAACTGCTTTAGATGACTCAGACTGCCATACTGGTACACTTGAAGTAAGAACTCCAATACCAGCACCATTAATAGTACGTCCAACCATCAATTGAGCCAAACTAAAACTACATGTCATAATCGTTGATCCAATCAATGTAAGCATGCCACCGACGAAAATTGTCTTCCGTCTTCCGATTTTATCACCATAAAACATGGCGAAAAGAGCTCCAAACATGCATCCTACAGCAAAAATACCAACAAGAGTACCTTAAAAAGCTATTAGAATCAATTAAATATTTTTGGAAGAATGATTATATAGTACCTTGCACAGTTGAGTTATGACTCTTCACAGCACCTGTAGTATTAACAGTATCTATCGCAGGAAATAACGAAATAAATGTATCCAATGAAGTCAAGCCCGCAACAGAGGACTGATCATAACCGAAAATAAAAAACGCTGGACATCCAATAAGTAAAATCTGTGCAATTTCCAGCGACTTTCCACGCAGCCCCATATAATGAGTTTGATCCTCAAGCATCTTCAATTAAAACAACTAAAGTTATTGCAATTTTCGGTAGGTTGGATGGTTCGATTATATGTAAATGTTGGGATGCTCTATATATATATAAACTGACCTCCAAATTTAATACGTGTTTTAAGAGTTGGAGTAGTTACTGGATTAGGGTAGAAAACTGGGGTATTGAGTTTGACTTTGGGGTAAGACAACTTAGGCAGAAAAGCTGTCTCAAAATACCGGAGATATATTTGGTTATATTAGTTTTACTGTACCAGTTACACCTTAACGACGAAATTATTGAATTTAACTTGATATGGCTTCTGACTTCTCATTTATTTAGTTAGATCTAATTTAAATTAATGCACTATTCTAGAAGAGAAGATATGTATGGCTTTCATGTTTCGATGTGAATGAAAGCCATAGAAAAAGTTCTGAGAGTTGTCATTAGCGAACGCACTATATCGTAATATCGGTTTCGAGTAAATACAATCAACCATGTTTTTTCACTTCCAGAAATATATATGTATTCAACTGTTTAAATGCGATGGGTTGAATTGCAATAGTTGAAGCTTCAAGATGCGGTGAGATCGGCGATATGAAGGGCCGGCCATATGTCAAATCGTATACATACAGTGTGGTGAGCAAATATTGTTCTTCGTTAAATTGCCGATAGTTTATTTTTGTCGGTCCAACGCCCGATCTAACTAATCGATGGAGGAGGGTAAACGCAATCAACGAAAGTTAGAAAGGTAATGCGGGGGTAATGAGGGGCCGTTGCAAATTTTTGCCGAAGATCTGTTTTTCAATGTAGAAGGATAAAATAGAACATTTATACATCTGCTTTTTTTTAGTGACATGAGCGCCATAACAAAACCTGCATCTACAGTGGTAAATTCTAGTACACGTTCTCATAAATGTTCTTTTTGTGGGCATAAATTTGCCCGCACGGAACATCTCGTTCGTCATCTAAGGAGACGTAAGTAGAGCGATAAGAGATTAAGATAACGGGTGTTTTTAACTAACTGACTGGGTTATTTAGATACTAAAGAGAAACCTTTTATATGCGATTTATGTTCTCAGGCTTTTACAAGGAAAGATTTACTTAGCAGGCATTCCAAGTTATTTCACAACTTTTCAGCAACTGCTGTTTCGAATGAGGGTGTTCCGACCAAAGAAGAAACAATTAAGCAAAGATTGCATACTGATCCCGCCACTCCTACTACCACTGCAACCGCTAGTGATACCGATACTATCGAAAATACTGATGGTGTTGGCGGACCAATTCAACATGACAGTGATTTACAGGTAAATATTGATGACCTCTCAAATATTGTGTCACGTTAATAAGAGATAGGTGAATGAACAGCCACATTCTACTTCTTTTCATCCGGACGAAGAAACAAGTAATACAACTGGTTCGAATCAAATGTGGCAACCATTTGTGGATGATCACCTTTTTGATGATTCTATTCAAGCTTTAATCGAACAAAAATATGAATGGTTGCTACCAAAACCGACATCAACACTATTACAGGAGCATTTTATAGATACTCCACCTACATTGCAAGATAGTTGCTTTGATTATGAACCTAATAATAATCATTTAATTACTGCGGTTGGATCTCCAATATCCTTGGATCACGATAGCAATACTTCATCACCTCTTACCGTCACATATGCCTTTCCTATTACAGACGCTCAAAGAGATATCTTGGTCGATAGGTTCTATACTGAATGTTCGGTAAGTTATTTAATTGTTTTGGATCACACATTCTATTTGCTAAAGTATTATCAGAATTTTGCTCTCAATACAGATTTCAACATTCCGACAAGCCGAACAATGTCTATTTATGCGTCAGCATATTTCACTTGGTGCAACAGATATATGCCTTTTTTGCACCAAGGTACCTTTGTGCCAGAGCATGCTCCGCTGCCGTTACTTTTTGCCATGTTGGTTCATGGAGCTCTTTATTCGTTTGAACAAGAAAACGCGGCTCAGTTATATCGAATGAGTAGCGCTTTGTTGAAGCCTTCAGATTCAGGAATATGGGTACTTCAAACAATGATGATATTGATGGCTTGTGGTTGCTGGTCGGATGACATGACACTTGTCCTTCGTGCCGTACAAATGCAAGGTGAAGTTATAGTAATGCTCAAGAAAGTATGGAGTGAACATGCGAATGGGCACTCAGATCTGACGATATGGAAAAATTGGCTTGAATTGGAACAGTTGAAAAGGTAGTTTGAATGAAGATAATATGGCTTGGCATTGCTAATCTTAATAACATATTTAGGGTGACATATTGCTTATATATTTCATTTAACTTGATGAGTATAACTTATCATATAAGTCCATCTTTTTTCCTGCAAAAAGATATCACAGTACCTTGTCCAGATATTGAATGGCAGGCTAACTCAGAGACTGACTGGAATAACGTTCATGGAACTAATTTTTTGCCAACATTTTCTTCTGTTGCAGCTCAATTAATAAATTTGGATTTACCCACACCTGTACATGTTGGAAGTTTCACCTGCCACTTATTAATAAGTTTCATCTTACAGCGCATATGGTTTTTTCGTGAGATGTCAAATCTTGATTCAAGTTTGGAAAATCAAGAAAATCAGAAAGGTCAATATATGGCCATTCTTAGACGGTGGCAGGTGATATGGCAAAATGAACCGCAAGCTTCTGTATCGCCTTCGAATCCTTCTGGTCGTGTTCATTTTAATAGCACAGCACAATTGCGGTTGGCATATATCTGGTTGAATTCTAATTTTGACATTGTTAGATCTGCTTTTTTGCATACCGAGTCAGCATCTGATATTACCGATATAGTAGTAAATCTATCACCGGTATCAAGGTCGTCTAGTCTTTCAAGATGTGCCTTGCATGCTTGCTTAGCTTTGCAGGTGCCAGTAAACATGGGGTTGAATTCGGCAGCTAGAGTTGGTTTGTGGAGTTGGAGTGTACAACATTTAATTTGTTACTTTGAATGTGCTTTATTCTTGTGTAAATGGTTGCAAATAGTTGATGGCAGGTCCGATTTATCGGCCAACGAAAGTTACGTATTGGATTTCTTAGTTTCTATTTTAAAGGAGGTTCCTGAATTTGATTCTCAGCGCAAGCGGTTCAGTCTTTGTGCTATAGTTGCGGGAGTTTGGGCAAAGCTTTTAGGAAGTACAGCTATTTGGTCAATCCAGCCTAAGATGGCTGAAGTGTTAAATTTATATGCTGACAAATTGAAACACGGCATTTAAAACAATGTCATCTATGATATAAGATTTTTGATTGTGATGATATATAATTCACATTTAGGTGTCAGTTAGTTCGTCTATAATTCTGGTAGACTAAAATTTGAACTTATTTCTTCAATCATTTTATAATTTCGAGTTCTTTAAGCTAAAATCTTTGTGCTTGTATAATTTCGACTCCACGGCATCCTTAGGTCTGCATAAATAAGACACATTTACAAAACATCCCTTAAACTTACATGGCCAATGTCAACCCTTTAGTTATTTTTAAAACATAAAAGCCCCAAAACCCGATAAGGCACGTGATCTTCTCCAATTTTTTGGTCCCTGAATATTTGGGGTAAGTCACGAGAGAGTATCAAAATGGTTGGAGACTTTGGAGTAATATTACGTAAAGATCCCCTCTATATATATCGAGCTTCGACGACCGCTACGGAATTATTTTAAATTAATCAGTTTAAATCATTTACATTTTATTATATTTACGATGAGTTTTGGTCTTCCAAAAGGTTCTTGGGACAGTCACGTCCATGTCGCAGATGAGGTAAAGATTTTTTTTTGCCATCAAGTGATTTTATTTATCTGTTTAACCTTTTAATTAGGAAAAATTCCCCTTTGATCCTGATTATCCGTATCATCCCAAAAAGGCAGATTTGGATGATCTGTTGAAGTTTGAGAAGAATCTCGGTATTGATCATGTTTGTATTGTCGCTTATTCAGTATATGGTAGAGATAATCGCAGTATTATCGATGCTTTGGAGAGATTGAAGGGCAAGGGCAGAGGCATAGTTGCAATTGATGCAGAAACGATTACAGATGCTGAATTGGATCAAATGCATGAAGTTGGTGTTCGTGGTGTGCGTTTTAATCTTAAAACATGGCTTACTCAAGTTGACAAAGAAAAACTTGTTTCTCAAATTACCACTATTGCGAATAAAATTCGACGCTTAAATTGGGTTTTGCAACTTTATCTTGCGTTGGATCAATTCGCATTGTTGTATGATGTTATTCCGACTTTAGGTATATCGGTGGTTGTCGATCATATTGGCCATCCATATGAAGATGTCTCTCCAGATCAACAGACAGGTTACAAAGAAATTTTATCTTTGTTGAAGAACGGCCACATATATGCTAAATTGAGTGGATTATATAGATTCCCATTGACACCAAAAGTCGATGAATATGTCAAAGAAATTCTCGCAACTGCACCCGATCAGGTTGTCTTTGCTACTGACTGGCCTCATGCTGGTGGTGTTGAAAATAATCCTAATGGTGATAGACACGCCTATCAGGATTATTTAAAAGTGGATATTCCTGACTTTATTTCCAGAGTCAAGAATTGGTGTGGTAATGATGAGAAGCTGATTAAAAAGCTTTTTGTTGACAATCCACGTCGTTTATGGCGGTATGAAAATGATGACTGAGTATTTGCGAATCATGAATGGGTGATAGTTTTTAAATGTCATGAAATCTAAGATCGAATTTTTTATAGTTCCATTCTTGGAAGTTTTAAATCAGAAGATTGCAATTGTGTTCGTTTAGCACGTCCAATGTTTGAATTTTAGATTTCTTGGTGTTCGTCTTGTAGAATATTTGATAGTTATTTGAAGTGTTTGAAATGTATTTAAATATATTTTTAGTTATAATTGGTTGTGGCATACCAGAAAACTAAAAAAGATTAGTTGAGAAATTGATTTAAATCCATTACCTTTTAAGTCTTGCCTGTGTATTATGTTACACATTATTGTTTGAGAGCTGACAAAGTATACTTCCGAAAACATAAACGATCGTATCGTTGAAAATATTGAACTTAGTCTTTTAATTAAAAAACATCTGGGATTAGCTAAATGCAATAATTATGATTCGAATTAATTAGCGTAGGTAGCATCCATTCAAAACATTATGGCAATTTGTACGGGAACTAGCGCTCTTTCCAAATGTAAGGCCGTGCACGATGTTGTATAAATATGTCTCGATATTATGAGGATATGTTCAAAGAATAAAAATGTTCGGCTTAACTACTTGGCGCTTTGCTGTGCTTCAGCCGGCAATCTCCTTTCGGCACTCTTTACCCATCACGTAGTTCTCATGAGTCATTCTGAATTATCTCTTTAAAAATGCCCCTTTTTGTCATTTTCGTTTCTTGACCTCTCTTCTGTTGCTTACAAATTGCGAAGTATTACGTTCTCTTGTTAGCGTATTATACGACGGGCTGAATGTCGCTCGCTAAGAGTCGTCAGAATACGGCCAGGTAACAATATTGGCCCAATGTAATTGTCCAAACTCAGGAGAAGAGCTAGCAAGAATGATGCTTGGAAAATTCCTTTTTGTAGGAGTAAAGGGTGCTGTTTCTTCATTTGTTCAATCATTTCCAGGCTCTGTGGGTAGCCAGCGAGGTGCTTTTTCCATCGAATGGAACTAATCCAGCGCCTCGCTAGACCGAAAGATTATTCTGTATTGTAAAGATTGCCAATCTTACCCTCTACGTTCGGGTCACTTGGGCTTCGTGAAATGATGCCAACACTGTTGTCAATACCTTCAGCAATGTTATCGCCAAAGTCTTCGAAGAATATAACATATGAGGAGGAAGAACTGATAATTGAATATTTTTCCATGCAAAAAGAAATAACTCCGACTGTTATGGCGCCACGGCCATCAAAGATAAGAAGTTGCGTTTGACCATTTGCTTGGTCCGGCGTTGAAGCGTCAAAGACTTGCTCCAGCCACTCGAAGCCATGATGATTAGTGATCATCGTTTCAAAAAAGATGTAAAGGTCCAAAATTTATAAAGATGCTGCGGATACCACTTAGCGGAGAGTTTTATAGCCGTCCCGTCTGCACATATGCATTCGACGACTGTTATCCACTCTTGACGACCAGAATTGCCTTGCCATTTTGTTGTAATTGTTCTATCCACGATAACTCTTGTAGATTACGTAGATCCAATCGAAATCCTGTTTCGTCCATGTTTATATTTGATTTATCAATTTTAGAATCGTTCGCCCGACATCATCAAACCTCCTGTTTAATGCGTCTTTTGTGCACCATCCAATCCTACTGGCTTCTATTCCACGTTTGATAAACCGTGGAACCCAATCTTGGCCAATTGAGATTGCTATTTGAAGCTTCTATGGAGGTCCTCCCTACCGTCGCGTTCAATCTTAACTTCATAGGCGAATTTCGACAGAAATGTGTAAACATAGGATATCCGCTGCTGGTAAGCTGCTGAATATATAAAATATTATTTTTTCTTCTTATGTTAATTCTTGCTGCTTAATCCGGGTATCTTGACGCGAAGTTTGCCATTGCGGTAAGTGGTTGTCTTGCCGATTTCCAAGTGGCGCGTAGCCTCGCTTGACGAGTTGTATGGATTTAAATTCCGACTAATGGTCAAGGTCTATTATAATTCCTTTTAAGCTTGCACACTTTTACGGCGCATAATGGTGTGGAGAAGTGGGTAAAATAATAGATTGGCGGATTTTGTTACGTAATAAGGACAGTCAAAGCAACTGACGTTACCTTCCAGTGACAGACCTCCGTCGAATTTTTGTTCTTAGTGAGAACTGAGTTTTCGCTGTCGGCTAAGAACTTGCAAAAGGAATACATACGGCTTAGTGTTCGTTTATGGAAAGTTAAAATGGAGATATTGAATATACTGATGAGAGAACCGATACAGTAGTTGATTTTCGACATAATTGGGACTAGCGTTTCTTTTAACATATCTATTACATCAAATCTCGCATATTGAACAATAATTGCAGAAGCTAAACACGGATCATCAGTAAGATCAAAGATATGAAAGTTCTTGTCCTAGGGTATGTCTATTCATAGCCACTTAAAGACAAAACAACTACTAACTCCAGTGCTTCAAGTTACATTGGAAATGCTGTACTTAAACGTTTGATAGCGAATGGCCATGAGCTGTTTGCTCAAACCCGCTCGGCCTCCTTGATTTCTTCTCTGCAAGTCGAATATACGTTACTGATCCTTCTGACGTTATTCTCTCTGAAGTTGCGGCAATGGAAGTAATTGTAGACTGCACTTCGTCACCTCCGGCTGGCAGCAAGGTAGTGCTTAATGCTGTCAGAACAGTTGCTAGAGATAGAAAGGAGAGCTGGAGGGAGAGAAAAGTTTGGACTTCTTTATTTGTTCACATCAGGCATGTGGGCACACGGCTGCCTTTCATCTCTGGCAGACCCATCTTCTACCGAAATGATCCGGATAGGTATTCATAACATTAAAGCAGCTGATTTGGTCGAGTGGAGAGCTCATATCGACAATGAGATCTTTTCTAGTGCGGCTGACGGAGTCCAACCAATTGTCATTCGGCCAGCGTTACTCTACGGAAAGAATATGTCATTTTTAGGTCAGTTGTGCGCTAATAGCGGCCGAAGGGAAAAAGCTGTTAGAGTATCCAAGCCTGTCTGGCACCAGAGTAGGCACAATTCACATCGATGATCTAGCAGAGCTCTATCTGCGCATCCTCGAGAAGCGGTCTCTATGGGCGTTGACGCTGTGAACCCGGTGACTGAAGCACTTTCTGATATACTGGCTCAAACTGTCCGAGTCGCTAGCGTGGAAGAAAGCTATATTATAAGAGATCCAGAAAAAGCATACGAATCCGCTGTGTACATTCACAGAGGCCAGAGCAGAGCTTGCTTACTCGCTTGGTGACTGGCGACCTCGAAAATTGGAATTGGTCGATGGTATCGACGTTTACTGGAAGACTTAGAAGGCAGGGTTTACGAAGTAACCTTTCGCTCTTGTGAAGGACTAGCCGTCCTCCGGATGCTACTCACAAGTGAGGCTAGGCTTCCGGCGGTGGCTTTTTGGTTGCTCGGACTGCCCTGCTGTTTATCAGCATCTTTAAAATCCACAGGGACATATAAACCTTGTCTAATAGCCCACCGACCTATCTATTTCAATCTATCACGTAGAGTCCTAGAATACCATCATCTCAAATGCCCAAATACCCAGCATCACAGTGTCCAAACTCAGGATCGCCATCATCGGAGCCGGTCCTACCGGTTGCACGCTGCCCAACCTGCTCCTTGGCGCCAACATCTCTGTCACCATCTTCGAAGGCGACGTGCGGCGCGACGTGCGTGCGTGCTCAAGGCGGAACGCTAGATCTACACAGTGAAACCGGCCTCGCAGCTCTCCGCGAAGCAGAGTTGTGCGACGAGTTTCTTAAGTTTGCCCGGTTCTACGGCGAAGCCTTCGTCATCGCAGACCAGTACTACAAAAAGTATCTCTAGCTCAATGGCACCACCGAAGAGGACACGCGCGAAAGACCGGAGAGCGACCGAACAGATCTCCGCTCGCTTCTGCTGGATGCGCTCCCCAAGGACACAATCAGACGGAGTAACCGGCTGCGCAGCGTGGACGTGTACGATCTCTCGTTGCACTTCGACCATGGCGTGGAAGGCGGCCAAAATCCAGAAACTGACGAGGCTGAATATGGTCGAATTTTTCTTCACCGAAGGTACATCAGCGACTACAAGAATATTTCAACCTTTTTCTAGGCATTTCCAGTATGAAAAGCTTAATGCTATGGAATTATCAGATTGTGTTACATTTACAAAGTTTTCAATGATATTCAGATAGATCTCTGCAGACTTTCTCATTGCCTACGCATCTGTTTACTTTCTCATGACGATGGATACATGGACTACCAGAATCACAAATGAGCACCTCCGGTTAGCACATACCAAAGGCCATTTCCTCTTTAAAGACCTATCCCAAACATCCAGCAATAGCTCACTTCTTTATTACCGAAGCCCTGTTGCGGAGCCCCACGCTGAACAAGAAGGCAAACATGAGAACCCCAAGTCGTATAGCATCAGATTGCTCGAGGTCATTAAGGAAATCCTAACTCAGTCGCTTCCAGACTCGGAGATCTGATGTGCGGCGGAGTCCTAACTCCTCCGTACAGGCGAGGAGAAGGTTTCATCGAGGCCAACTGCACAAAGTTGATCTGAAACATGCGTGGGCAGTGGTACCGTCCCACCGCGGGCGAACACAGAGAGGAACTCGGCGGGTGCAAAGTGGGCCTGTTAGGCGCCAATGATGGCGGCGATGGGCTCCACACAGTGGAAGAGAATGCGAGATATAAGAACGATTCCTCCGTAGACAGGAATCGTTATCTTGATTTTAACATTATTATTGAGGTTAGTTGATGGGTTTTATCACTCGGGATGCTCATGGAGTCCTTAAAGTTAATTTGCGGATCGTCACGGGTCCGAACTGCGGATCGTCACGGATCCGCAGTGCGGATCTACGCTGGTTTTCTGTCACGTGATATAGATATTTCCAGGCAAATCAACGTGTATTAAATGGTTGCAAGCAAAAGAAGTGGCAGTCAAGATGTCTTGTGCGT
Source organism: Babjevia anomala (assembly GCA_030580435.1). Lineage (NCBI taxonomy): Eukaryota > Fungi > Ascomycota > Lipomycetes > Lipomycetales > Lipomycetaceae > Babjevia > Babjevia anomala. Next base: position 15,467 of record JAKTSW010000159.1, read on the forward strand.
TCGCCTGCCTTTGCAGCTGTCATTATCGCTTCTGATTTTGAGGCGGAGATAAAATATTTGATTATGGGTGGAGATTAATAGTCGCTGGCGGAGATAAAGGGTCGAAAATCCAGCCGAGACCAATATAATTAGGATAAGAGGTCTGCTCCTACAATGCAGTAAAACATTCGAAATTGATCACCATATTTCACAGCAGAACGATTCCAAGGCTAGATACTTTCACATTTGATTTGAGAGTTAGGGAAATTCAAACCTATCAGCTATCATGACATCAACATCAAAGCTGCCCGACGATGCGGTTTGGTTTGGTAAGCAATGGATCATCACCATCATATATAAAAAGAAAATGATTCTAACAATTGATCTTTTTTTGTTCTCCAGTGACTGGCTGCTCTTCTGGTATAGGTGCCTCGCTCGCCTCCTACATCGCCACAAAAACCACCCACCGCATTGCTGCCACAGCCCGCAAGCCTTCCAACCTGTCCTACCTACCCTCATCTACGAATGTGCTCACTCTCGCCCTCGACGTGACCTCTCATACAGCCATAACAGCCGCCGTTGAATGCACTTTGGCGCACTTCGGCCGAATCGACGTGTTTGTGAACAACGCTGGCTACGGCCTGTATGGGGACACTGAGAATGCCAGCGACGAGGCGGCGCGGGCGCAATTGGACACAAATTTCTGGGGCGCAGCGAATGTGACGAGGGAAGCGCTGAGGGTGTTTCGGGAGGTGAATCCGAAAGACGGGGGACAAAAGGGTGGGTTGGTAGTACAGGTTACTTCTCTGGGAGGCTTTGTTGGCTTCCAAGGGGGTGCGTATTACCATGCCAGGTGAGTGTGAACAAGCCACTTAGCCCTTGTTTGCTCGAACAAAGAAATAATTTCGACGGTTTGCTAACTTTTCGCGAACGCTAGTAAATTCGCCCTCGAAGGCTTCACCGAGTCCGTCGCCAAGGAAGTCCACCCGGACTGGAACATCCGCTTCCTGATCATTGAACCCGGTGGCGTTAAGACTCAGTTCAACGGATCCAGTATGATCGGCATCCCGCAGCACCCGGCTTACATGGACCCTAGTTGCCCAACGAATCAGTTGATGGCATACCTAGAAACTCCCGGGTCGACTGCCAACTTCGCGGACCCTGACCGCGTTGCAGAGATTATGTTCGAGGCCGCAGGGAAGGAGAATATGCCACTGCGATTGCCGCTGGGGAGTGACGCGTATGGAATGATTAAGGTCAAACTGAACCGGGTGCAGGAGGATTTGGAAGTAGTCAAGGAGTTGAGCTTGGGTACTGGGAATGCGGGGCAATTGGATTCCTTCGATTTCTTAATGTAATGAGAAGAGCAAGTCTTTGGATGGTGGTGCAACAGATCAGGACTGGCAATATAGGTAAGCACCAAATTGAACGACAATGTTGGTGGCTGCAACTTTCAAAATTGGCTAAGACAACTCTTGTACCCCATTTTTCTCTTAATTCTGCTTTAAAAAAAAGAAATATATGTTCCGCACTTTGGTGGAAGCACACTATGCAAAATAGATAGTGAAACCATTCAAAAAAAACGAAATAGACAGTAAATAACCATACAAAACAGAGCTTTTGAGATTGGTACCTAAGGATACCTTTGCTTACCCTTATGGGTCGCAGAAGTGTAAATTGTGCGAACACATCGTCTGCTTCATCTGTCTTGGAAATCTTACTAGAGAGTTCGACCCATTAAAATAGTACGCAACTAACGTGATTTGATAAGTTGACTTCCTGGAAAGCATTCATCACCTATTTTATTCTTAACCAATCTCGAAAAGAGCTAGAGTGAGAAAATATTTAGTGATTATATAAATAACAGTGCAACCTCTTAATGCATATTAATCAGTGAAATTGAAATAGAGACTTGGGCTCTAAACCGAGATGAGCTGTTGAGATTTTATAATAGATGACCTATAACGTTATATTGTTTCGCAAACTTATGGTTTTACGCCACGAGTAAGGTCAATTACCTAGTTAATCCTAATCCTTTGAAACTGATTCGCTTTATTGCGAGCATAAAATTTTCAATAGTAGAATGTTTGTGGAAAGCTGCATCGTAGACCAAACTCAAATGCAACAGTTTTTGAAAAGTCCACAGATGAATACCAAGCCACCCTCCTCCGCTGTCGAGAGTTAATGGAAAATCTTTGACTTAAAGGAACCCATCTGAAGGCCTGATTGTTGAATCACGACTCCAAGGCTAGAAAAAACCAGTATTGTCGCCTCAGGACTATCGTTTTTGAGCAGCATCTGGAGACGCTGTGTTAGAGCTGGTTTGAACATTGAAGGTATATCATCATCATTCTTTGTCTCCACATAAATTTTTTTTTATTCATTTGCGGTAGTTATAAAATCCGATGCCGGAGCCACAAAGAACCAGGTTCCGCGATATAGAGAGAATGAATGGATGTGCACTAGAATTATAAGGTGGGCTGCACCTAAATCGTAAATCGAATACGCCACTAGCAGAAGAGGATCTATCTTCACCAGCCATTTTCTTCAGAGCCAAGGTCAGAGCAGCATGAATAGCGTGAGTTAGTAACGTGCCGAGATTCTTAGCCGCCGCGACAAAATCTCTTTTTTCATCTTCTGATAGAATGAGATTCATTCTTCTCTTCTGCCTTTCAGATTTGTCACAATTCTTTGCGGGCAAACTAATCGATGATGCAGAAGCTAATTTCTGCAATCCACTCATCATCTTATCCAATTGGCTCTCGGTGAGTGCTTCAGGTATTTTGGCAGCCAAAGTCAGAGCTGGGGAGAGATTCTGATATTCCAGACCATCGAGTTTTATATCCTTAGAACAGGCCACATTTTGGAGAAGATTAAGTTATTTAAAACAAGTCGCCAACCGACTCCGTCTTTCAAATAATGCGGTGTTTTAACAAAAATTTCTTGGTATTTGGCAAAAAATATAGCATTTCTCTTCTTAATGGTCCAAGTCGATAAAAAAACACTTCGGCATTAGACGATTGCGAAGGTCTCTTCAAGCCATTGCTTTATTTCGACTTCGTCCGCAACCTGGTACAGTAATTTATCATTCTAATAAGTTGCTGCACACGTGGGCGATTCGATCGCATTGTCAGCCAGGCATTCTTGATCATCTCTATCAGATTTCCGTCGTCTGCATCATAATCTAAATTTACATAACCAGATATGAAAGTTAATCCGTTGAATGTATGTAAAAGATGATATAAAGATTCGAGGGGCTCGAGGGCCCGCTCAAACCGACCAGTGGTAGTGTTCTGCCATTCCAATGAATTAATAGAACTCATATCGTCCCGCTAACGTCACTCATCACCTAATCGGAAGTATCACGTATTCGGAAGTGCTTTTCAATTCCATCACCCTTCTAACTCAATTACACCACCATGGTACGTCGTAAAAGCCAGAGAGCTGCCGA
>JAKTSW010000160.1:0-18641 GCA_030580435.1 Babjevia anomala
CATGCCATCCGTGCCAATGAATTCGACCACTGAGACCCACTCCTGACGGCCCGGATGGGTCTGCCAATGAGTTCTGGTGGAAGAGTCGATTATAACTCGTGTCGACTCCATGGAACCAATTGCAAATCCCGTTTCATCCATGTTATAAATGTTAGATTGGAGGATTTCATATTTGGTTATCGCTGCTTCAACAGCATCAAACCACGCGTCCAACGTCTCCTTTGTCGTTTCATGCATTCTTTTAGCCTCGATGCGAGGTCCTATTACAGATTTTATAGAAGGATGACGTTTAATAAAACGAGTTGCCCAGGTTTTGCCTATTTTATATTCTTCAGCAGCAAGGTATTCAATATCAAATTTTTTTTGGACGCGTCGCCATTTAAGTCTAGTGGCAAGTTGTCGCAACGTTGCGAAGCCAAGAGGGTATCCACACTTTGTAAGCTGTTTAATATACTTCACCAACACTTTTTCTTCTGCTTCTGTCAAATTTTGCTGGCTTACGCGAGCTTGGGCACGCGATAAATGACCGTTCAGTCTTCTATACACGGTTGTCGCGCTAATTTGAAGCTGCTTTGCAGCATCGTAAGCCGTTTTAAATCTGCCAAAATTAATTCCATCAATTGCTTCAATGACCAAAGATTCTTTTTCTGCAACTGTCAAAGTTTTACGACCGTTCATGGTTCCGCAATTGTAGAAGAAAGAGAGGAGGACCTGAAATTTCATACCGGTACTAAGGATATTTCCATTACCCGCTCTTTGACGTCACGGATTATCTTGCCTAATACATCCTTAAGTGCAAATGCGCGACAAATACGATCTGCGATGACTGTGACGCTGGAAAACGTCAGAGGCCGGATGAGATGGACGTCCCCTAGGGGTATGGACAGGCCCTGGACTATCTTTAAGTAAAGGATGAAGTATTTCCTTTAAATCTCGGAGAACTTCTCTCCACATCGTGGAATTCGACATTTATTATCTCCTCTTTCTCTTCGAAATTTCTGCAGAAGATAACTTGCAACCGAACGTGCTTGCGTTCATATTCTTGTGCATATAGATCATACGCCTTATCTTTCGAAACGTTTTAGTTAGTATTGCCTCCCTCAATTCAAGACGCCATAGTCTGCAACAGAAGGTGATCTCTTTCCTGCATAAATCTCATCAAATCATTATAATACCAGCTTATTATGTCTTCTGTCGGAAATTCCTCCATCGGCTCTGAGACTGCAGCCGATGGAGGCAAGTACGCTGAGCAATGGACAGAACAGCAAAATGCAGACAGAGCAAAACCTCCTCTACGTCGAAAACGCGGAATCGAAAGCATCTACCATATGCAGGGGCGAAGTGAACGAGAGGACGGCAGGGTGGAATTACAAGACGCAGACTGTTACGACAAGCTTGGCTTCGGGTTTTCCAGCTTGAAGAAGTGGAGTATTCTATCGGTTATCTTCATCGTGCAATGTTCCATGAATTTTAACTCGAGTGTGTATTCCAATGCTATTACGCCGCTGTCAGAGCAATTTGGCGTCAGCGCACAGGCAGCAAGGGTTGGTCAGGCCATTATGCTTATTATGTATGCCATCGGCTGCGAGCTCTGGGCTCCCTGGAGTGAGGAATTCGGGCGCTGGCCAGTCTTGCAGCTCTCTCTTCTCTTCGTGAACATATGGCAAATCATGTGTGCACTTGCGCCAAATTTCGGCACCATAATTGTGGGCCGTGCTCTAGTTGGCCTGTCTTCGGCTGGTGGATCAGTTACACTAGGAATGATAGCTGATATGTGGGAGCCCGATGACCAACAGTATGCAGTCGCGTTCATCGTCCTTTCTTCCGTCGGAGGTTCCACGCTAGGTCCTATCTTCGGCGGCTTTATTGAGACTTATCTTTCATGGCATTGGAACTTCTGGATTCAGCTCATATTTGGTGGTATTACGCAAATATTGCATTTTGTTCTGGTTCCCGAAACCCGAAGCACTATTCTCATCGACCGCGAAGCGAAAAGACGGCGCAAATTGGGCACAGATCCTAATATCTATGGTCCAAATGAGCTCAAGGCCACGCGCGTCTCCGCACGTGAAATGCTGACAATCTGCATTCGACCATTTGAGATGTTTCTCCGCGAACCCATCGTTCTCTGCCTTTCTCTTCTGTCTGGCTTCAGCGATGCGCTTATATTCACCTTCTTGGAGTCTTACCCTTTGGTCTTTGCTCAGTGGAACTTCACCACTATCACAACTGGAGTCAGCTTTTGCTCCATTGTTGTCGGCTACGTCCTCGCTTACTTCTCCTTTTTTCCGTTCATCCATCGCGATCGGAAAATCCGGAAAGAAGATCCTGATGCCCTACAGCCAGAACGACGTCTCTACTGGCTTCTTTACATCGCGCCATTGCTTTCAATTGGATTGTTCGGCTTCGCCTGGACGAGTCAAGGCCCCCCAGACAGTCACTGGATTGCACCATTGATCTTCTCTGCCCTTATTGGCATCGCGAATTACAGTATCTACATGGCAACAGTCGACTACATGATCGCCTCATACGGGCCATATTCTGCCTCTGCGACCGGCGGCAACGGCTTTTCCCGTGATTTCCTTGCCGGCGTCGCTGCCATGTACGCCACACCCATGTACACAAACATTGGAACTGGGAAGCGATATGTGCTGCAATGGCCCACGACGATTTTAGGAGTCATTGCGGTCTTTGTTACGATTCCTATCTATGTTTTTTACAAGAAAGGTCCAGAGGTGAGAGAGAGGAGTAAATTTGCTCAGGTTTTGGAAAGTGATCGGAAAGCACGAAAAAAGAGGAGAGTGAGTAAGATAGATGTTTGAGGAAATGAGGAAATGATGAGGAAATGAGGAAAAAAGAGAGGCTTTCCCATGGTGCCTAAATAGGAATAGGAAATAGATTTATACATACATAAAACTGATGCTAAATATAGATGCAGCAGCCAACTTCAATACCAGGTTGCATGCCATTTATCGATTGTCAAAATAGATAATATATACTAAATTTCAGATGATCGTGATCTCTTCGTCAATTTGGGCTTAGAAGTACCGTATGCTTTGTGATTACCACTGAATCTCTCGAGCTGTCTCGAATTGGTCAATATCCTTTGTTAACCTTATGACACATAAGGAACCGCCCTTTTTTGGATCAACAATGTCCAAAATAGAGCAATAGATCCATATCGGTCTAGTGTCTCTGATACAATCTTTTGTTTCAGTTCTCGTGAGTCTGGACTGCTCAAATATTCATTTGCGTTTTGGAAGCATTCACTTTCATGGGAAGAATATCTACATAAACACTATAGCAAAAAGAAAATAGTTGCCATTCATCAGGTGACCAAAATATTTGGATTTAAGCGCAAGTCGAATCAAAAAGCTTGCGCTGAACAACATACGGCTGAACTGATATTTGTTTACCGAACCAACTCTCTATCCGGGTAATGTTTACGCGATGACATCAACTCGACAGTCCGGACGCCCTGCGGCCCGTGCACAAAACTGCTGTGGCTGCCTCCTGGATAAGTGTTCTTCCTCTATTTTTACCCCTTTTTTCGTACCTTCTTTTCTTTTTTCTTCTTTTTTTTCGCTCACTCAGCATATAGATTACACCTTAGAAGTCGACGGGGTTGACGACATATACATTTTTTCGTATTATTTTTCTTACTTTTATCGCTCTTTGCATTTTGAGTAGGTTTTTGGTTCGCTTTCATATGATTTCAACATGCTACTTAAAGGCTCCCAAAAATTATTTCTCATGATTGGGGTCATGGCGGTACTGGCCATCTTCCTTTTAACCTTCATCTCAAAAACTAATGGTCTTCATCGACTTCACTTTCCAACTGAAACAGATTCGAATTTGCATCAAGTGCCGGAGGTCAGCTTCGCGGAAAGTGACCAGAAACCAATTAAAGGACCAGAAGAGCTCTCAGAAGAGCCCTCAGAAGAGAAGATAGCTGAGCTGACCACACAAGAGATTCCACACAATGGTAGTGGAGCTGCAATGGTGAGCTTTAAAGACAAAGTAGGTGATATGCTTGAACCGAAGGGAAACAAGGTTGTGATACTCAGTGCCGGCGACGGTCGCGGACATAGCACAGAAATCAAGGGCTTATTCGAGATGATTACGAAGAACAGGCAAGAATACTGCGATTATCACGGTAAGGACTCATTTTATGGCACTCGCATACTTTAAATGCAGCTCTTTCTTAGACGATTTAGGATACACATACATGTTCATCAATATCACTAAGTACGACCTCAACGATAGGCCAGCTGTAAGTATTGGCAACCAAATAGACTCCACCTGCTAAAGAATCGCTCTGACGTCATTACAGGTCTGGGCCAAGCTGCCTGCTATCAGTGAGGCATTTGAACGGAACCCAGAAGCAGAATGGGTGTGGTGGCTTGACTTGGATGCTATCCTAATGACCCCCAACATAGATCTCGCCAGCCATATACTCAATCCAGAAGTAATGAATACGAGAATAGCTCGCGGCACCGTTTTGACGAACACCAACGGGAAAGCGACAGATGTACTTGTAGCTGATGACTTTGATGTTAATATGGCCGACATGATTATAGCACAGGATGAGATTGGCGTTAACGCTGGTTCCTTTTTCATGAGACGTTCAGAGTGGACAGAAACCTTTTTGGATATTTGGGGAGACCGTACGTTCTATGAGAAAGCTCATCGAAATGAGCAGGATATTTTAAATGATCTGATTCTTCAGCACCCAAAAGTCCGTGAACACATTGCATTCGTGCCTCAAAGAACTATCAATGCTTACTCCGTTGGACCGCCATACATGAAATGGGTGACTGGTGATCTTGTGATTCATTTTGCTGGATGTTGGGTCGACAAAGCGTGCCAGGAGAGATGGGACAAATTTTGGAGTCGAAGAACTACAATCGAAATTACATCAGAAAAACCTAGATGAGCAACAAACCAATGCGCGGTCATAAGACGAAGATGGAGCACATCGTTTACAGAGGTTTAGCAGTAAGCGAAGGTGATGCCTGGCGAAAGAGATGTGTTCAGATTGAACGCAAACTAGAAAGAAACAGCATGCACTTAGTTCTATGTAACTGTTGTAATATCATTGCGAATATGAGAGTTTTACTTAATCATCGCCGATTATAAAGTTTCAGTGGAAGAATATAGTACTAATTTCAACCTCAAAATCTTTATTAAGATAAATAGCTTAAAAATGCTACTTCGAAGTAATCTAAATTGATGATATTGACAGAAGCTAATTTTGGCTAACTGACAAGTTCTGTTTATATCAGACGGTGTTACGTTGTTGCCGCATAATTTTGGTCTATTCTATACTGTTAAGAGTTGAATTGCGCATGGAACGGTTTAGCCAATTGTCTGTTTAGCGTAACTTTTGAAATAATAAATTGGTCGAGTATCCCTTGGCTTACGATAAATAATTGAATAGAAATTGAATTATTAAAGAGGTCGTTCAATTAGCAGTAATTTGAAGCTGTTGAGGAGATGAATTGGCGCGGACTGTATGTACATGAGAAGTTGCACAGAGTGCTGGGCCGTGGGTGGTGATATTACTCATTCTTTAAAATCTACATAGCAGCTCCTTTCCGTCAGCCCATCGTTGCACATTTTCCGCCGTCTCCTCGTACCAGTTGTTCATTATCGACTCCTCGCCGTATCCCATATGCGGGCTCAAGAGTACCTGAGATGCTCCTTCTTGGCCCCATTTAGTTGTCCTCCATTCGCTACTTTTCGGCAGTGGCTCAATTTCAAAGACATCCAGCGCAGCGCCCCTAATCTTTCCCTTTTTCAACACCTTCAGCAGAGCTGCTTCATCCACAAGTGGTCCACGAGACGTGTTCACAAGCAATGCCGTTGGCTTCATGAGATCCAAATCCTGCTGACCAACGATTCCTCGTGAGCGATCAGAGAGGACGTAATTTACGCTTAATACATCAGCTGTCTTAAACAATTCTTCTTTGCTGACAACTTTGAATGTCTTCGCTCCGGTCTCATTTTCTGTTGGCAGACCTAAAGACTCTGCCTTCCTATCTGCAGCCTCTTGAGTTAAGTTGGAGCTCCAGCAGCAAATTTTCATACCAAACGCCATCTTCCCGATCTTCGCTGTGGCAGAACCTAGACGGCCAAGCCCTAGAATTGCAAGTGTCTTCCCTGTCAAACCTGTCGCGAGATTGCCTTGCCAGCCTCCGGCCTTGACAGTAGCGTCGTCGGAGGCGATGTTGCGAGCTAACGCAAGAATAAGAGCCCAGCCATGTTGAGTGGTCGAATCTGGACCCGCGGCGACGGTTTGGTGGACCTTATCAGAGCGACCGCGGCCGGTTGTGCCCGCGACAGTGATGCCAAGTTCTGAGACAGCTTTCATGTCAAAAGAAGCATTCTTCGCCCCCGTCGTCAGAAGTAACTTGAGATTCGGCAGACTATGGAGCAGGTTACTAGGAAAGGGGGTCCGTTCGCGCATGGTGGAGATGATGGTGTATGGCATGAGACGCTCAATGAGTTGCAACTTGTCTTCATCCTTGGTGGACGGATGGTTAAAGGGCGGAAGAGTATCGCGGAAGACGGTAACTTGGAATCTTCCTGGATGGGACTCTTCGAGGACTTTGAGATGAGATGCTGCAATTCCTTGGTAGTCGTCCAAGACAGCAATTTGGATGGGTGCGGAAGCCATTGTGTGCAAAAGTTATTGTAATTCCACGTATTATGTTGGTTACAGGAGTAATTTCTTCTCACGATCAACAACGGTAGGTAGAAGCATACACACATCCGTCCGAACCTCATGTACACAGGGAAATAATTGGTCTCTTTCGTACAGGAACCAAGCACGTGCACAAGCCAATGCAACTTCGTAGGTATGCATCACGTGCTATCATAATAGAACTCCGCAGGCGACCCTCGGTTTGCTCTTCTTTCAGAAATGTTCTGCTTTTGTCTTTCACTGACCATCAATCGCCTTGCGTGTCTTTCTGGTCTGTTCAGAAAAACCGCTGAATTTATGGGTTCTATATATATCGATGAATTTCACATTCTCTCAGCAAAGGGTTCTGACGGAACCAAATTCTTCGAACCTATCCACAAAATAGAATTATCTAGCAAGTACAATACATTCCTTAGATTTCGTAGTCATCTTTCTTCTCCAGCTATCTCTTCATCGCCACTGCCGATTTCAATCAATTCGAGTGTCTTTTCGCGTTTTGTTTTACTGCTGTCAGCAACCTCTTTTTCAGCACTCTTTATCCCATCATGTAATTCCTTCTGAGTCATCCCAAATTTTCCTTTAAAACTGCCTGTTCTCCTTTCTTGATTTTTCTATTGTTTAATAAGTTTTAAAGTGTTTGCAGTCTCGTGTTCGTCTATTATCCGACTGGCTGAATGTTGCTCGCTGAGAGACGTCAATTATCGAACATGTGACCGCGCGGGTGTTCGCAACAACCTCATGTCCTTTTCCAACATAATATTGGTCTGATCCAATCATCCAACCTCAGTAGAAGAGCTAGTAAGCATAATACTTGGAAAATTCTTTTAGTAGGCGTGAGGGTGCTGTTTCTTCAGTCGTTCGATCCTTTCTAGGCTGTGTGGGCAGCTATCGAAATGCCTTTTTTCGATCCAAGAGAACTAATCCAGCTCCTCGACACGCCGAAAGAATATTTTGTGATGTAAGGTTTACTGTCCTTGCCTGCTCTTATGCAAATATACAATTTACCTGCTGTATGCGCTTCACTTTGGCTTCGTGAAATGCCGCCAATGCTGTTGCGCTCTCTTTAAAAGTTCAAAAATGGTAACATCAAGGGTTGAAGAAGTTATGACGTATGAGGAGGAGGAACTATTAATTGAATATTGTTTTCCACGCCAATAGAAATAAATCCGAAGCTATATAAATGCCATGGCCATCAAGATATGAAGTCGCATTTGACAATTTGTTAGGTACGGCGTTGAAGGATCAAACTTGCTCCAGCCACTCCAAGCGGTGATGATTACTGGTCCATTCTTTCAAAGTAGAAGTAAAAATCCAATGCTTATAAATGTGCTGCGAATACCACTTAGTAGAGAGTTTCCACATTTGAAAATAACAAACAGATTGAAACCCGTCCGGTCGGCACATATGCATTCAATAACAGTTATCCACTCTTGGCCACCAGAATTAGCTTGTTATTTTGTTCTAATTATTGTGTGCATAATAATTTAATGGATTTCATAGATTCAATCGAAATCCCGTTTCATCGATGTTGTAAATATTTGATTTATCGTTTCTAAATTGCTTAATCATTCGTCGACCTCATCAAACCACGAGTGTAACGCGTCTTCTATTCGCGCCATCCATCCTAGTGACGTTTATTCGAGGTCCAATAACAGACGTAATAGGAAGATGACGTTCGTTAAACCAGGGAACCAAATCTCGGCCGATCGCATGCTGTTATCTGAAGGTCCTATGGAGGTCTCCTCACTGCCGTCACGTCCAGTCTTAACTTCATAGGCTAGTTTTCCCAGCAATGTATAATTTATTGGATTTCCGCCTCTAATAAGCTGCTGACTATTCTTTAGCAATGTATTTCCTTCTACTCCTGTTAATAGCTGCTGCTGAATCCGCGCAGTCTGACGCGACCGGGTTACCACCCCACTGCCCTCGCCTCAGAAGGATCGCTGTTGAGTAGTATCGATAGTTGCTGCGCTAGAACTGGTTTGAACATTGAAAGAATATCATCATCATTTTTTGTCTCGACATGAAATTTCTTTATTTTATTTGCTGTGGTTATAAAATCCTATACCGGAGCCGCAAAGGGCCAGATTCCGTGATAATCAGAGAATGGATATGCACTAGAATTATAAGCTGGGCTGCACCACCGAAACCGTAAATCAAATACACCCATAGAATATGGGTTATCTTCACCAGCCATCTCCTTCACAGCCAAAGTCAGTGCAGCATGCATAACGTGCGTTGGCGTCAGACCGAGATTTTTAGCCGCCGGGACAAACTCTCTTGTCCCATCTTCTGTTAAAACGAGACATACTCTTTTCTCCTCCGTCGCAGACTTGTCCCCATTCTTTACGGGCAATCGATTGGTGCGCAGAAGCCAATCCCTTAAATATATTCATCATCTTAGCCAATTGCTTCTCGGTGAGTGGTTCGGGTATTTTGCCAGCCAATGTCAGAGCTGGTGAGAGATTCTGATATTCCAACCATCGAATTTTACATCTTTAGGAAACGCCACATATTGGAGAGATTATCTAACAATAGTAGAAAACCGATTCCGTCAATCAGATAATGCGGTGTTTTCAGAAAAATTTCTTTGGTCTTTGATAAAAAAGATAGCATTGGTTTTTTGATTGGTCTAAGTCGATAAAATAGCTCTTCGCCAGTACTGTTTTCGACGACTGTGAAGATCTCCGCAAGCCATTGCTTTATTTCGACTTTGTCCGCAACCTGATAGACGAATTTATCATTCCCATAAGTTACTGCACACGTCGGCGATCCGTATCGCATTCTCAGCCAGGCGTTTTTGATCGTTTCTGTGAGACCTGCTTCGTCTGCTTCATAATCTAATTTTACAGACCACACAGGACAGCAAATCCGTTGGACATATGCAAAATACGATGATAAGCTTTGAGGGGCTCAGGGGCCCGCTCAAACCGACCAGTAGCAGTTTTCTGCCATTCTAATGGATTAGTAGAGCTCATGTTGTCTTTCTAATGTCTTAAAACTGTTTTTTTCCGACTGCAAATAAAGTAGCATTTAAAGTTCTTTAGAGTATTTCGTTGATATTTTGTAGCAAATGCTCTAACTGATTTATTTGAAGCTCTTTAGCAATTATTGTTTTTCCGAGTAACTATCGTAGCATTAGTTGCATTTTTAATTTGCACCGGGAATTTCGGATGCGATTTTCCCGATAACCATGAATACTCAGAGGCCAACACACTTCACAGTCATTGGTTTTGTAATTGGATGGGTAATCGCAAACCCAGAAGTGATGCTCTAAATCTATATTGAGTTAGGCCCCACTGAATTTAATTTTGCACTAAAGCGGCAGCTTTGAAGCCGCCTTGAAGCCACTAAGTGACGATGCTTTTCCATCCTATCTACTTTTTGCCGTCTCCAAACAGATCATCAGAGTTAGATGGAAACCAGTGAAGAACGAATGAAGAACTACCAAAGAAAAGAAGGACATATGGAGTGCGATGTGAGTTGGAAACTGACAATGATTGCTAGATTTTGTGATTCAAAAGAGTTTTTACCAAGGGTTTGCAAAAAAGGTTGCCATCGAGAATTTTGGAGCAAGTCATTGCAGTCTGACAAAGTAATTTTTGGTATAAATCGATTAATCCCATTGACATTACGAAAACTAGCTATCCTGACGTAAATCTCTCTTTTATTTTGGTCTACTTGACAATAACTATAACGGCGAGCTATAACTTTATGCACTATTCTTTAAGGTTGCTCAAAAGAAAAAGGCCACGTGCAAGAAGATCGGACCTTCAGAGCTTATTTTTGTGTCGGTATATTTCGGAATTTTTCAACTCAATCGTACGTAATATATTTCGTACCTGAAACTAGGCAAGATTATTCACCAAGCTCAAAAGATTAATAGTTACTTATGTTTCATGAAGAAATGGTTTGATGGCACCGTCTCATTTTTAGCCGAAAGAATTGATCAACAGGCCTCTGAAAGACCGCCACGCTTGGGCAAATATCTACTATAAGGTAAAGATATGTAACAGTAATAATTTTGTAAGCAGCGGATCGGGAAGTTTACAATATATATTTGAAACCAGTTTGGTGTACTCTCTTATGGATCACGTAAACGATGGTCGAGGTGAATTTGGAGCTGTGGTCTTGGATGTGGTGAATATGGTGTTGAATATTGTGTTGCCTCATAGATGCGTAGATTTGTAGAGACTGGGATGGGGGTTGATCACCGAAATAGAAAGGCATCAGCAAATCAACGAAGAATAGAAGTAAGGGTCGTCAGAAGTCAAAATGGAAGAATGCGCCGCATGTACCCACTTCTAATCGAGCTTCCAACCAGTGGCTTAGAATTCTGGCATATTTTTGTGCGGTGTACAGATTGTGGATTAATAACATCTTTGACGTCGTCCAATTTTTAGAATTCAATCAACTATACAGTCGAGCCTCGGAATAACGATTTAAGCCATGTTGTAATTTCGTAACTTTAACAGAAGGTTATCGCTATGTTAAAGAATTGAATAGTCGATAGAAAAGCGAGTGGAAATCATGTTTGAATTGTTTTACATGCTCACGGAAGCCATGCAAAGACCTATTGAAGGCAAGAAGATATAACTAGAGCAATGACTTAAATGGGGCGATAAGATCTTCCCGTAGTTTCATGCGCCAAGTCTGCCTTGTGGTGGTTGGCGCGTGCGTCTCCGGAAGTATTAAGAAAATCAGGGTAATGAGACAGAACTGGAAGATTGCCATGAAGTACATAGAAGATCGCCATTCAAACAGCATCAAAAGTGCACCGCCGACGATTGGCACTAGCAATGGACCAATGAGCGTACCGATATAGAACCAGCGCAAAGTGGTTCCTCTCTCGGTAGGCACAAAAATTTCGCTGATAACGCCTGTTCCAACGCTCTGAGCTGAGGAGCAGCCAATTGCCTGGATGTGACGAAAGACAATTAGTGAGACGAGTGAGTTCGAGACGGCGCAGACGATGCTTGCCATCATTGACAAAATAGAACTGCTGAGAAGAATACGTGGGTGTCCATGACTTTGACTGAAGGCACTCCACCAGAGAAGAGTTATCGTGGTACCAATTAAGAACACCGTGGTTGTTAGAGGAACCCGAGTTTCGGTTATATCAAAGTTTTCGACGGGGTCAGCGAAAGATGCGAAAAGGATTGCTGATGCAAACGGTGCAGTGAAGGCGGACAGAGTAATGATTAGGACAATCATTCGCTTCTGTATCAGTGTGTGCTGTTTAGGATCTGCTAGAGGCCGGAGAGCGCGGATTCGATCAATAAAGTGCATTGAGGATGCAGCTGTCGTGACGACAGGCTCATCTTAACATAGTTCTTTTCCTCTTATAGTACATTCATGGTTCTTTATTATAATGTATACACTCTCTCCCATTCATGGCGGCTATATTCGTCTTATATATTTCAAAATCAGCGGCATTTCTCAGAGTCATCCGGAGATAGAAAAAGACCTTCTAGAGCCATCAAAAGCGAGCCACTGACTATCATCGGGAATTGAGGTTCAAACATGACACTCTGAAGTTTGGTCTCGGGACAAAGCCAAAGGCAAGCTTGACACGACTTCTAATTTGCGACGGCCACGACAGTCACATAAGCGGATAGTTTATTTCTTACTGTATGAAAAATAATATTCATATATTGGTACTTCCTCCTCACACTTCGCATATCCTACAGTCGCTGGATGTTGCCATTTTTGGACCATTGAACAAGCATTGACTTCAGCGTTGGCCCTCTTCATGAAGCACAACTGGCGCGAATTCCGAAAACAGAGTGGGCTGGAGGCCTATTCTCAAGCAAGAGAAAGGAGTATTACTGGTCAAAATATTGCCTCGGCCTGGCGGGAGCAGGAGTAATGCCACTTAATAGGAAAAAGGCTCTTCGGTACTAAACTAATGAGCCAGAGGATGAAGTTTCGATTGTGGAAACTACTCCTTGTACGCCCACAAAGAAGGTGTATGAACGCGTATTTCTGACTACCTCATCTCCAGCTAGGCACATTGAAGAGAGCCTGTGTTGAGTTGCAGAAGCAAGTGATGGTGTTGAAAACACCGACAAGATCATTCATCCAGAACCTTGCGGCGGTGTTGAAAACACCGACAAGATCATTCATCCAGAACCTTGCGGCTAGGCAACAACCTGAGTCTGCACGTCGAATACTCCACGAACATGAGACGACAGCACTAGGTAACTTGCTAAATAAGAGAAGAGACGTAAAAGTGTAAACGATTGGTTCTGAAGGATAAAAGGCTAATCACTATTGAGCAATTACGTGATGGGGTGTTGGATGCCGAAAAAGACACTCGCAGTCGGTCCAACAAAAAGAACAATAAAACCAATGGCAAAAGTTCACCAAAACATAGCTCCGATGATGAAGAATTTGTAGACGTATCTGATGACGCAGAAATTAGAGATTGTATTGTGCTTGTTAGAAAGTAATAACATTGGCAATGGCATACTATGGTATTGGATCATATTTGTAGCAAGGTAATATTGTTACATGATGAACTTTACAGTTTTTATTAGATGATAATGAATTTGCGTGATTAGGCAACGACTGACGTTACCTCTTCTGCGTGTTCATATACATCTTTTTCATTTATAATATCCTTTCCTCCTTCATATCCAATAGCCTCATTACCATCAAACAAAATTGCCACTTCTTCTAAACTCAAACCCTTCGTTTCCGGAAACAAGAAATAAACAATGCCAATGTACACCACAATTAGTACACAGTACAAGATATAATATTTCCAAGCAATCTTTTCCATAGCTAGCGGATTCAAAAATCCACTCACAACGCCACAAATACTACTACAAACATTGAACACCATGTATGTTTTGGCACGAATAGCAAAAGGAAGGATTTCCATAATATACGTCGACTGAGGCAAAAAAGTGACATCATACACTCCCATGAACAGAAAAATCAGTACGACAATACCGGTACCCAGACTTTTGTCAGAATAATTACGCTCAAGATTGATAGCCGACATCACAGTCCAAGTAGTAAAGATAGCCAACAAAACACAGAGTCCTCCACCAAAATACACGCGACGAGGCAACTTATCCACGAAAATCGGAGAAAAGATCATGACGATAAGATTATATACCTGTAAAGTGCCATTTATAATAAGTTGCGTATTGGAATTCGTAATTCCAATGGAATCCAAAATTACCGGCAAATACATAGAAATGAGAGCGTTACCACAAAATTGCGCTAAAACTGGAAGTAAAAACACAATCACAAATCGACGACGATTGCCCCTAGTCTTAAAGATATCCTTAAAAGATGATTTTGAATTTTCCTTTTCAATCCGGAGTGTCGTCATAATTTCTTCCATCTCAAAATTCACAAGTAGCGAATTCTCATCCCCTTCGGCGTGGTATTTTACAAGGATCGCCCGTGCCTCTTCATGTCGCTCTTTGGATATCAACCATCTCGGTGACTCTGGCATAAATATGCAAATAATGAATTGTATTGCTGAAATTCCTTGCAAAGCCACAGGGATGCGCCAAGCGAGTGAAGAGTCACTTATCTTGAAGGTTGCATACGTCACCCACGCTGCAAGAACAGACCCACTATACCAGAGACCTCCATAGTAACTGGTCATAGCTGCTCTTTGAGTAGGATACGCCGTTTCAGAAACAAGGAGAGGACCACCCTGAATAACAAAACTGCACCCCATACCGAGAATGAATCTGCCTCCAATGAACATGCCATAATTCTGAGCAGATGCACCAATGATAACACCAACAAGCTCAAAACCACATCCTAAAAATATAACCCTTCGTCGTCCAAATCTGTCAGCTACCCAAGGGGCAAAACCCCATGAGGCCAATCCTCCAAGCATCATCATAGAACTAAGTACACCAAGACGAGCGCCTGTGGGATATCCAAAGTAAGATTTCCACTGAGGCAGAGACTGCATTCCATTGAGAAGACTGCCATCATAACCTTGTATAATATTTCCAAGAAGGCCAGAAAGCAGAAAGAAGTTCAATTTGACAAGATTTTTTTGCTTAATCCAAGCAGGCCTATCTTTTGGGATGACATCTCTAAGCAGCAAGGGCATCCCATTCATCTCCCCCATTGTCGTATCGGCTTTACTTGCTTTATCCATCATAAAAGCAGCGTAGTGCCCAAAAAAAACCTCAAGTTGCCAATATAAAGCTCTATAGGGCTCTTATGGTAGAAAGAGGAATACTGAAACTTTTAATCCGACAAGACCAACACTGCATTATATACAATACGACCATGTCAAATGATCTTATATTAGGTCTTCGTTTTTACGTTTGCTGAATGCCATAGTTCAGAAACTTACGAGAGAATTTCAGTGTGCAGATGCGGGGAAACTCCGCGGTGTCAAATTATAGCACCCGAACTAAATATTCCCCACAAATGATATTGATCGAAAGTTTAAGTGAAATTGATGTGGTCAATTTAATATGATCTAACCAAATGCAGAAAAGGTTTTGCACCCGTGAATTACTTTAGATACCGAACCTCACAGACATTTAGCCCTTACACTAACTACCGAAAATTTGAAGCTAGGGAGATCTACGTTGACCGAAACTAGTAACATAAGATACATCGATATTAAAATGAATAGCGATTACCGGTAATCAGCCGAACAAGACGGTAATTCTATTTTATCCGAAGAAACTAATTTTGGGTTTGACTTCATTTTATCCTTTTCGTACAGTCTTTTCTAACATTTTGCCAAAATTCAGCAGATCAAGTACAATGCCAACCGACTCAATAACCGGCTCAATAACCGGCTCAATTTTTCTTGCATATTTACCCCTCACTGAATTGGCTTGTTGCAAATAATTTGTGGCTATTTTTCCAAACTCATTCCCGTCTCACAGACTTTTTTTTTTTATGTTTAATCTTTCCCTCACATAGTTTTTTATTCCCTATTTTCTTCGTTTTTCTTCATCCGCAGAGTTTCATTTCAATTTCGAAAATTGAAATTACAGAGGAAGTACATAATGAAGTTCACAAGCGGATGCTGGGTTCCTGCTGATGGCGCCGTTCCATCCTTTGCTATCGAGGTCGCGGATGTCACCTCATTTGGAGACTCGCTTAGAGTTGTGGCCGCGGGACGGCATCTCAGTCGTCGTGGGTAGGTTGTTTTTGTCAATTTAGACCACTTCAGGTGCTAACGCTTTCAGTGATACCTTGGGTGGGCCAACAATCACAATCGATTTGTCATCTCCAATGGATGATGTGGTTGCGGTCAAGTCCTGCCACTTTCATGGCACCGTCAAAAATGGTCCTTCTTTCGAGCTCTTTCCTAACCAACGCATTGAGAGGCCTAAACCCTGCGTCACCATTACCAATGCAGATGACGCCGTTGCCTTGACTTCAGGAAACCTATCCGCCAAAATTTGCACAAAGCCACAGGCTTTTGGAATCGAGTTTACTGCTAATGACGGCAAGATCAAGCTTACTACCAGCGATTGGCACGGCGTTGGTGCAATTGCTTACGGTGGCAAGCATTATATGCACGAAAAGCTTAATTTGTCCGTTGGTGAGCTAGTTTATGGTCTTGGTGAGCGCTTCACACCTTACATCAAGAACGGTCAGCAAGTTGATATCTGGAATGCGGACGGTGGCACCTCAAGTGAACTAGCTTACAAAAATATCCCCTTTTACATTACCAACCGCGGCTACGGTGTTTTTGTCAACGAGACCGGACGTGTCTCTTTTGAGGTTGCTTCAGAGCATGCTTCCAAAGTTCAGTTCAGTATTGAAGGCCATTCGCTTGAGTACATGCTTATATATGGTCCCACTCCGAAAGAAATCCTGGCGAAGTACACCTTGCTGACCGGACGCCCTAGCTTGCCCCCGCGCTGGACTTTTGGACTGTGGCTCTCAACCAGCTTCACTACAGACTACGACGAGGCCACAGTAAATCACTTCCTTACCGGCATGGAAGACCGTGATATTCCTGTGCGTGTCTTCCATTTTGACTGCTTCTGGATGAAGAAGTACCAGTGGTGGTAAGTGTGTTTGTGTCAGGCTGCAAATCCGCTACTCGTGACGTTAATTATCCTTTATCTTACTTTTGAATTTAGTGATTTTGAGTTTGACGCCGATTACTTTCCCGACCCAAAGTCAATCTTGTCTAGGCTTCATGATAAAAACCACAAAGTCTGTGTTTGGATAAATCCTTATATTGGCCAACATTCTGCTCTTTTCAAGATTGGAATGGAGAAACATTATCTCATCAAGCGTGCCAATGGCGCTGTCTGGCAGTGGGATATGTGGCAACCGGGATGTGCTGTCGTCGACTTCACAAACCCCGAGGCATGCGAATGGTATGCAGGCCACCTACGTAAATTGATTGGGCTCGGTGTTGACTGCTTCAAAACCGACTTTGGTGAACGCATCCCCACTGACGTTGTCTACTACAATGGCCAAGACCCTGCTCAGGTTCATAACTATTATACCCAGATTTACAACAAAGTTGTCTTCAACGTCCTGGAGGAGCAGTATGGCAAGAACCAGGCTGTGGTGTTCTCTCGTAGCGCGACTGTTGGCGGTCAGGTGAGACCTTAATTAGAATATTTTAAATTCGTTTGAACACTTAAGCTGATGGAGTGTTTGTCTTACAATAGATGTTCCCAGTACACTGGGGTGGAGATTGCTGGTCTACGTTCCCGGCCATGGCAGAGTCGCTCCGAGGCGGTCTCAGTTTGACATCGTCGGGCTTTGGCTATTGGTCGCATGACATCGGTGGATTTGAGGGCAATCCTCCACCTGCTCTTTACAAGCGTTGGGTTGCATTCGGTCTACTTTCTAGCCACTCGCGTCTGCATGGCTCGGGCTCGTACCGTATACCATGGACGATCGACGATGAGGCTGTGGATGTACTGCGCAAGTTTGTCAACTTGAAGCTGCGCTTAATGCCATACATATACGCACAGGCGATCGCGACTCACAAGACTGGAATTCCACTCATGCGCTCAATGTTTATTGAGTTTCCTGACGACCTTACATGTGCCTATCTGGACACGCAGTACATGCTAGGTCCAAGTCTACTTGTCGCGCCTATATTCGACGAGTCCGAGGCTCGCTTCTATCTTCCAGCTGGACGATGGACAAACTTTTTTACCAGCGAGGTCGTCACTGGGCCTGTTTGGGTTACTGGAAGCTTTGGCTTCGACGAAATTCCACTCTTCGTAAGAGCCAACACGGTCCTGTTGACCGGTCCAAAAAGTGTCAAGGTGCCGGATTACGATTATGCTGAGGACGTCACCGTACGCATCTACGATCTCGAAATTGGTCAGTCGGTGGAAGCCGCTCTACCCGGTACTGAGGACGATGTGATTGTTAGTACCATTAAAGCCTCGCGTTCTGGTGATAAGATCACCGTCTCTGTTGACGGAGCAGTCGCGACTTGGTCAGTCGTGTTGGTTGGTGTCTCTAAGATATCGACAGTCTCTCATTCTGTTTCAGAGGCATGTGAGGAGATGGAAGGCACCATGATTAATGTTCCCGCAGGTGTGACTGATATTTCAATCACTTTGTAATGATGGACGAGAAACTAGAAATGAAAGAAATAACTTTAGGTTTATTAGGCCAATTTGGTTTAGGCACAATATTTCGTGATATGATTATAAGAGTAATATAACATTCTGTGTCCGAATATATCTCTAACGTAAATCATGACCTACTCATTTGCCCCCCGTATTCATCTCATAATGATGGATATGATTACACAAATACTCCATTTATTCGCAACAAACTACGATACAATCATTAATATCGCTGTCATCATCTTCGTCGGATACTCCTACACGCTCAGGGTTAATTTCAGGTGTGTTCGCATTCTCGTTGTTGGCTTGTTCGCACTTTTTTGTGGCTCGCTCCGAAGTCTGTTTTTCAGCAGCTTTCACCCCATCACGCAATT
>JAKTSW010000161.1:0-18618 GCA_030580435.1 Babjevia anomala
TCGAGCCCAGAGGTGGGCTCGTCCAAGAAAAGCACAATAGAAGGCTTAGCAGCAAGTTCTACTCCGATGGTCAGACGCTTCCGCTGCTCAACAGACAATCCTTGTCCATTGCGTCCGACAATTGCATCCTTGACATCATCCATCTCTAGAAGATCTATGACCTCATCGACATACTTAATTTTATCAGGAATAGGGATTGCGTGATCTTGACGAAGCAAAGCCGAATAAATTAGAGCTTCGCGAACTGTAGTCGTAGGGTCATGAACATCAAGCTGTTCACAATATCCCGTTTGTCGCTGAAAACTGATTCCTACTGGACGGCCGTCCACAAGAACCTCGCCGGTAACAACTCCAGAATCTTTTCTTTGCGCTAATACATCCAGTAAGCTGGCAGACAGTTAGATATAAATTAATTATAAATCATATATGTAATTCAACATCAACGAAGTTCCATACGTAGTCTTTCCGGCACCAGAAGCGCCCATCAAAGCACCCAAAGTTCCCGGCTTAATCCATCCCTGTACATCATCTAAGAGCCGTCGCTCACCACCTTTAACCTGAACAGTGTAATTCAGATGCTTCCATGTAAATATCGCTTCATTTTTATGCTGAAGACCCTTTTCATCGGACCCGGCATTGGCAACAACCACATTCTGATCATTAAGATCACCAGTAGGGTTTCCATGTGCTCCAGCTGAAAGAGCAACGACGTCAACAATAACAGACGAAGTTGAAGACGAGATATCTTTTTCCTCATCGCTATTGACGGAAGCTTTAGTTGATGGGGGCCTAGAACCACGAACAAAAGATAGTGCGGTTGATTCACCACCTCCTCCTCGTAAAAACTCCATCGCAAAGAGATAAATTAAGGTATACCCTATAAACCAAGCAATGATAATACCAAAATTACGCCAGATATTGGCGACGTCATAGTCGTAAGCATCTTTTATGTACTGAGTGCCATCTACAACAATGACTGAGGAGTCTGACGTGTAAGACGCACCTCTTAGAAGACAAGCGGCTTCACCTGCTGAGACGTTGTCGTAACCAGGTCCACTCGGAACGAGCTGAGGATTATTGCAATGGAGTTGCAAATTTTTAAATTGATTCGCAACAACAGCTTCCATAGCGAAATTCATAGGGTTCAGATAAATAATCCACTTAAACCAAGGATGCATCTGGGTTTTTGGAATTAAAAATCCTAGTTTTTAAGCAGCTTATTCTTGGTGAAACTTGGCAACAATCTGTTACCAGCTAGATGAAAATTGCTTACCTCCGTAGACCATCATCACCGACATCAAAACACCTGTGAATTTACTAGCTGCATTGAAACTTCGAAACAAATATCCGAGCATGCGGAAAAACGCGTTCATGGAAAGAATGGTAACGAAGACCAACACAAAATAAGTCCACCACGCAGCGGCTTCCATTTTAAAAGCACACATGAAATAGAAGGATACCGCAAACAGTGAAATCTGGACGAAGACTAGTGGAATATCCGTTAAGGCTAAACAAGCACCATACGCAGCAGGACTATAGTATCCGTACGAGCGTTGCTTTTCTAAAACGCTTCGTCCTTTGAAAGCGTTCATTGTTTGAGCCATACTCTCCATCCCAAACAAAACAAATGGCAAAAAGAGCGCTCCAAAGTAGGGAATAATTCCAGACGCATCTGGAGGTATATTGTAAAGCAAACTTCCTTGGACGAGGGCTTGGACGACTGAAGTCCCTAATCTCAGGAAAAAGGATTGACGATCACCCCACAGAATCTGGAACTCTCTAATGCTTAATACGTAAACTTGTCTAAAGAAGGACACAGTACCTCGACTTCTGTCAATACGCGGATTCGACCTTTCTATTTCGACAATCTGCTTGAAGTTTTGAGTATCAGTAGCAATTTGAGATTGATAATCACGATCACTAGCATGATCATCCATTTCTCGAAGCATTCTCTCACATAACTTGCTTTTCCGGTAGAGAGCAGCAAACTCTGATGCGGCGGTAGGAATCGAACCATACTTTGACTCCGGCCCTAAAGCTTCAGGATTTATAATACGTTCGGTGGGGACAGTGACGGACGTCAAAAAATCAGCAACGTTGGCTCCTGGAGGACAGAGAAAACCAATTTCTTCGAAATATCCCTTTGCCTCAGCTCGTGGACCATAGTAGATCATGAGCCCATCTGCAATCACTGTGACCTTGTCGAACTTATCAAATAAAGCATTTCCAGTCTGATACAAAGTTGATATTGTAGTATGGTGAGAAACATCTGTAAGGGTGCGGAGACATTTCGCAAATCCAAGGGCAGTAGATGAGTCCAAACCTCTTGTGGAATTATCATAGCAAAAAAGACCGCCCTTAGCAACTAAAGCTTCCACAATTGAGACACGCTTTCGTTCACCACCGGATACACCACGAACGTACTCATTTCCTACGTAAGTGTTTATCGTATGGCTAATCTTGAAAACCTTCATAAGCTCGACCAAGTTCTCTTCCTGAAACCCTTCGGCGCTCAAGCTTTCGTGTCGGGTTTTAGGAGTTTTAGACTTCAAACCGAATTTGATAGTTTGACCAGTTGTAAGCGTAGGGAAATGGATATCCTCTTGGATTTTCATAAGTATGCAGAGAAAAATTCCTAAAATTCCTAAAATTGCAAACACACATACCCTCAGACTGATAAATCAATTGGTCAGGATAGCTGCTGGCTTCTTTGGACGTCATGTTACCAAAACTGAGTTCACCAGTGACGCCTTTGTATTCGTGGGTATGATTGGACAGTACTTTCAACAAAGTGGAACAGCCTGATCCAGGACGACCCAGCACAAGCATCATCTCACCTGGTCTGACCTCGCCGAAGAAAGAGTCTAGGAGTTTCTATTTCTCTTTAGTTTATGTCTCTCAAATTGACATTTTTCAAACAAATCCAACTACCGTTTGTTTGCTCCTAGATCGTCGATAGTCCTTAATGATATCGATAGGATTAATGCTCGACCATACCGAGGGAGCGTACGACGAGCCCTGGCCGGAAGCAAGGACAGTCAAATCTCTATAAGAGACTCCTAACCGTTTGTTCGCAGTGCCGACAATCTTCGATCTTTCTATATCTGCTTCGAGCCATTCCTTAAATTCGGAATATATTCCGTCCTTACTTTCGCTGTCCATTGCAAAAAATGTCCTGTTCTATGTTCTTCAAGACGCATAAGAAGCTGTTATACTATGCTGCCATCTTTCGTAACTATTCGGTTGTATTTCCCTCTAGACTCTTATCTGGCTCTTCGCTGATACAGATGAAGTCCTTTTTTCAACCACCGGCGACCGGTCAGATGATATATGGAGACATCGCCATGTAATACCCGCAACTTCAATTAATAACCCATTACAAACCATTACAAATCTATGAAAATTCTCGGAGACTTTACGCAACAGTTTTCCCGAAGGAACCGGACTCCACAGTCCGCAGGCAATCAATCACAATCGCGACTATAATGCTACAGCTCAAAAAAGCAAGAGTGTAATTGCAAATCGGTACAAGCTAAACCAGATTAGATTATCAGCTTATCCACACCCGGTCTATTAGGGTAATCGGTAAAAGTACTCCGTTCAAGCGTCGGTGCTCCTCCTACGCTAGTACCATCCAGGGACGAAGAAGATTTTGCCCAGAGACTTGTTGAAACGGAAGATCATTTCGATGTTTGCTGTTCGAACGGCGATCCGCTATCCCGAGCTGCCGAGCCGCAAATGCGTATGCCAGTTAATCATTAGTGAGTAACGGCAGCTCCTGTATGCAGGTTCTATTTCTATGGCCAGATTGCAGTCTCTTTAGGAAGACAATAGTAGTTTCTCGGTCCCACATCTTTAGTAGCCTGATTCTCAGCCGGCAGGGTGTCCGGAGCTTCGGCATGCGATCATCAAACATCGAGAAGACGCCCGCTTATCCAAATGGAATGCCAGAAATGAGGCAATAACAATGAGCCAGTGTTTGTCATCCCGATTCTCCAAATTTTGTCCGGAACATTATCGGCGGCAACAATCAATGCAAGACATCAAAATAGTGGGCAAAAGGTATGGACAATATTTTCGTACGTTGTAGCTATACAAACCTGTAAACTATACAGTGGAACTCTGGATCAGAACCTGCCGAGCAACCGGCGAATTGTCAAAACGGAGTCTCGCAAGTTGACACTTCTCTACAGAGTCGTCGACATCTCGGATGTACGGAATGCGGATAGTCGCCACAGTGACCTTCTGCAATCTTTTGAACAGCTACTCTCCAATACCAAACAGGCTGTTCGGAATAGAAGGAAAACTCGCACCATGCATGCAGGCCAGGTTCAAATCAGGATGAGAAACCCAATTGCACAGACGAGTTTGCAAAAGACTCGGTCGCTTGTCTTGCAAGGCTAGAGGCGAGGACAAAAAGACAAAGTCACGTGACATCAGCCATTCCGGTAACTTTCTGCAACCATGTCACATGACGCACTGGTAACTATAACCTGGTTTATTCAGCACATTTGTTTGGCACTTGCGCTGCACTTGTGCAGATCAATTGTTAAGTGGATAAATCGCTTCAAATACGAATACTATTGAACAAATTAATCTGCAGAGATTATCATACATGAGACTAAGTAAATGTAGCAAAAATTGCTAATGGATTCTCACCGAAAGAGAGGTTATCAGAGTATGCATATGATGCTTTGTCGAAATGTTCCCATGTGGACCTATCAAAGAAATAGAGAAGAGCGCGTAGATTATAGGAAAAATGATAAGCGAAAAATAAGCTGCCAGAGCAAAGTTGAAAGAGTACTGAATATCAAGTAGGATTCTTATATGATTAATCTATTGAAGTCATCTGCGATTTTCAGTGGATCCCGCAGCCGAAGCGGATTGTTGCTTCTTCTATATCCCAGTTTATTATGATCTGTGTCATCCGAAGGTCGCGTCATTTACTTAGTACGTCGTACCCACCGACCAACCACGAGCCCGTGTTTTCATATATCTCTTATGCAATAATAAGCGAGGAAGAGTAAAAGTGCTATACATTCAACGCCTTCTGCAACGCGTTACTCAGACACAGACTTGTGTCTGCTGTACATCGGCTGCGAAAATCTAGATCGGTAAAGCGAGGGATCGCTAGATGGGACTTTAGCCAGCGAGCCGCGGCGGTCTCGTGGGATTGTAGAGCTGCTTGCTCTTGACGCGGTCGACATTCGTCGCTGTCGCTCTCGTTGTGACCGTTTCTCGCTGCCGTAAGAGTCTGATGACAGACAATTTCCCATTGCGCTAATTTAAACTGAGTGTGAAAAATTGAGTGATTCTTTATGCTGAAGTTTCTGCAAACAAGAAGCAAAAATATTTCCGACCAAAAACAAGGATTTGGTATTTTAAGTGTAGAAATATTATAGATTTGGAAAAGAACTGAGTATGTTTAGACAAGAAGCCTTAATGGAAATGGCTGGATTTATAAATGCATATGATAATCTGCGGGGAGAGAATTTACGAGCACACGAGAACGTTCGAAAACCAGTCTTCACGAGCTCGAGCTGAACTATCGAGAGAACACGACATGAGTTGAGCACTGCCCAGCTTGTACCAGACCAAATAAGTCCATTTCGCGACACACCTGTCGAGAAATAAAACACGACTTACAACTATTTCTGTCTGGCCTGCCGAGATTCGTGTGATCATTTTCTGAGAATAGCTGGATCAAAGCTCCGCTATTTACAGAATCTAGTAGGCCAGCTCCTAGGCCAGCTCCTGCTAGATTTTTTAGCTTTTGCTGTCATTTGCTAATTTACTAAAAATACGATCCTCGCTCCCCCTGATCGTCCTCTGTCATGATATGTTGTTGGCTAAAACTGGATGATGCACTGCTGTAAATTTGCTCCCATGTGCCGTGTGAGGGACTAACAAAGAACGACGACGTCAACTTAAAGTTAAACGCACTATTCTGTGTGCAGATCTTTTTTTGATCACACGTGTGAGACAGAAAGGACACACACTCTAAGCCTTATCACGACAATCGAGAGATACCTAGCATATTCTGATTCACAATATAGTGAAAATACAGATTCAACTACAATCCAGAGGGGAGGCCTTGATGATCTCAAGCGAGATCAAAATCTTTACTGACCCGAGTGGAAGCCAGAGTGGTCAAACTGGCCGAAATTGAGCAACTCTCGTAAATTTTTCGAGAAACTCCCAAAGAAAAATGAGATGGCAAGCCTTATCACGTGAGATCTGTGAAAACGAAGTTACGAAAAGAACCCTTTTCGTCCGCGCAATGGTCTGCTGATCATGTGATGTCGACCTGTGCTTTTCAAGTTGCCCACTTCAACAGCAACCACGTCGACCACAGACCTGTGGAGACATGGTGCTCTGGCTAGAGTAAGGGCTTCTGTGCAAGATCGTCGTATGAGTGACTAGTCATACGAATTGATGCCTGAGGAGATGACAAAAATGGCAGAACAGGAACGTCGAAAACACTAAACACAAAAACACACAGGCTTCTGAAAAGCCTTCCTAGGCTGGGTCAGCTGAGAATTAGTGGTTCCGTAATGCTGCCAAGACTTCCAAGTGAACGATCTAAATCAAAGTTTGACATGACCGATATTTCGGTACTATCACTATCACATTTGTTCTACAAGTGTTATCGTTATCGTTTGTGCACTAGATCTCATCGATCTTTAAAAGAGCTACAGAACAACGGATTCTGTATGATTTCAAATGCACGTTCAGGATGCTTGGATATTTAGATATAAATCGAATCTATTTAACTGTCTTTTTGGATTAGATTCTTAGTATTCTGATCCTATGGAAATCAATACAATCCGCGAATCCACTTTTTGAAGCCAATTCTACCCACTGCCCATCTAAAGACCAGAAACGGCTTTTATAGAAGACCTTGGCGGTACTTGTTATACTCTTCCACGGCTATTCCGATCTTATTGTACAGGAACTGCCGCGCGGATTCTTCAGCTATCGGAATGAAAGGGCCCTGAACTCCTCCCCACAGTATCAATGCAATCCCCGACTTCTCCATCGATATCGTCTGCAACTTGTCAAAAGACACATCCCACTGCGTAGTAAGCCGCTGAGTATGCATGAGAAGAATCCTTGTGTATGTAACCATAACTACGAGCTCTTCGCCTGGTAGAGCAAGATGAGCCACGTACTCCTCATCGAAGTAATCGCCGTCATTTAGCTGCTTCAACCATACCTGTCCGATAGCATCTCGATGCGAAAAAGGCTTCACGATCATATCCCGCCCAATAAATCTAGAAAGTCTGACTCGATCTATGCCACCCGAATCAAATACAGTTGTCGTATTCCTGATGCCTTCACTGACATTGCTTGCCAGATCAAATATTCCTATCGCAGTCTTTGTAGGGAGCCCAACAAGTCCCTTCCCAATCCCTTTAAAGAATCCTGCTGCTCCCTCTTTGTTTGCTCCTCGCATAGGCGCAAGAGCAATTCCAGATATTCCACTAGTCAAACCCTCTACAAACGAGTTAGCACCTGCTGTAAATCCGTACAACGCGTGCTTTGGTCGATTTCGGTTTCTACTAATTCGCCTTCGATCCTGGAACTGTTTATCCAGAGTAGCTACCGCAAGTCCTTTAGATATACTACCAGTGACTTTCGCAATACTGTCTGAAACACCAAAGACTGACTTTCTCAAGAAACTGAATGTTCCCTTGGCAATACCAATACCCAATTCTTGAGGACTGTCGTTCATAATGAATCCTTGATATGGCTCATAGAATATATCCATAACGCCAGAGCTCAAGTTGTTGAAAAGTCCTACAGGGTTACCTAAGAAATCAGCAGATCCCAAAACTTTATGGACCTGGTATATAAATTGCTGCCCGTAGTGCGTCGCAACAAGACGTGCCAATATCGGGAAGGAGACACGTGCATTTTCAATGAACAACGCGTTCAGTTGCACAGGTGCATCATTGATATTACCGATCGCCATTGTCAATATGTTCAAAAAGAACATCAAGGCATTAGTGGACGATGTCTTATCCTCCACATTAACTCTTTCCGTACGCACAAACGACAGATCCATTTGCGCTGGCTGTATATGGAGCACCTCAAAGTATACGTCCTGGCCGGCGTTCTCCTGTGTCGGCTCCGGAATCTCCAATGACTCATCGCATAGTTTATCCTCTTCAGCATTTGACCAACTAGCTCCTGGAATCTTTGAGAAATCCAGCAATGCAAATAAAAAGTCTTCATCAATCTCGACAGTCATCTGCTGAAGCAGAATCGTTGCATACTTAATATAAAGCACACCGTGAGAGTCGTCTTTGACTCTCGTGATCGAAGCCGACAGTGTCGGATGATTCTCCATCTCCTTCGCGGTCTGTGGTAACACACTAGGATACAATACAATAGGATAGATTCCGCCAAAAAGCTGATTGTCGATTTGAATCCACTTGAGTTTCGTGCTCATGGTCTGATAGATCGCAGATTCATTGTATTTAAATTCAAATCCTCTGAATGTGATGTAACACAGTTCCTGCATTCTTGAGTTCACGAGAGAGATACCTATCCCTTCCAGGTTTATCACAGCTCTGAAGGTAACATCGCTATCTTGTTCAGCAACCTCAAACTGACCCGAACCGCTGCCTGTCGTCGATGACGTTGCTACACTAGTTTGTGAAGCATTATACTTAGGTTTGTAAAAACTTCGACTTTGGTCGTAGTCTGAGAGAACCAATGTCTGGATTGGCCCATCGGCTACAACGTTGATGTCGATAGTAGAAGCCGAGTAGTCACCCACAGGAGGTAGCTTCATAGGCACCAGATTTCCGATCTCTGATAGAGGTACGTGCCTTTCGACACCATGCGCACAAATCACCAATTCGCGCCGCTCAGCAACTGGGAAATCCCAAGCATACGGCATTACGCTCTTGGGGGGGAGACTGTATTTTATCGGGCGAAATCTGGTGTTAGACCCTTTGGAATCAAGATCACCACCAACCTCGTATTTCAGATAAGGATTCTGGAAATTAGTATATGCTCCGATACTTAAAATCAAATCACTTACAGCTTGGTAGAACGTGAATTTAGTATTACTAAAGTTCCGTATCGAATAAGGCCAGTTGTTCTTTTCGTAATCGACATATATAAATATAGTTGGTCCTTCAATGAGTATTTCGAGCTTAATTAATTTTTGCCCAGAGCCATTTTTAGTAACTTTGACATGTGTTCTACCAATATCGGATATATTGAAGGGCGCCGACCAAGGTGACTGACCATCAGTGAAACTTAGCGACAGCTGCTTTTCAGGAACTATCCGCATGAATCGTAGCGGCACTACTTCGCCAGCTTTTGCAGTCAGAAATGAGGATGATCCAGGTTCTCTCATATTTAAATCTTCAGATAGCTTGTTCTTAATAATAAATCGCGGCGATATCGTCACAATCTTTGTCAATTTGTACTAAAAGAAATTGTAAGAATCCTGGATTATCTGGTAAAACTAACTAATTTTACCTTTCCTTGTCCCTCCGCAACGTCTATACCCACGTGAATCTCAGTTTGGTTGTTGCTTGAACGTATTACTGCATCGACGACGCTGCCAATAGCCTCAAAACTTTGCTGCTTACTCCAAGTCGAATCGCCTACCTTCAGAAGCGCTCGGTTTGAAGTATCTTTGTTCTGATAAGAAAACATGATGGGAACCGCTTTCTTCTCCAAACCTATACAATAATTATATTCTATACTTCATCCTGATTTTTCAGCAAAACATACCATCGCCATCTTCAGAGTTTGTCGCAGAGCGTGCCTTGGAATGTGCTATGATTGCTCCAGCTTTGATAGACAAATCAAGACCAGTTTTATTAAGAATCAGGTATGGAGTATAAACTGTCACTCTGAACGCTCCACCGGTATCAGGAATTTGGCTAAGAATTCATTAGCCTATTACTTTTGGATATATTAGACACAGAAGAGAGAAATTAGAAACTTACAAATAGTGCAAGGATAGTTTTAATCTTTGTCCATCTCTATTTCTCGTGGCAATTGTCTTCTCTCGACTAAATTCCGTGGTATTTGTGTTAATTACTGCGAAGTCCGTTCTCTCAAAATTCGTATCACGCATGTGAAGACTCAACATAAGCAGATCCGAAAGCTTCACGA
Source organism: Babjevia anomala (assembly GCA_030580435.1). Classification (NCBI taxonomy): domain Eukaryota; kingdom Fungi; phylum Ascomycota; class Lipomycetes; order Lipomycetales; family Lipomycetaceae; genus Babjevia; species Babjevia anomala. The sequence goes on from JAKTSW010000161.1 coordinate 10,144, forward strand.
CATGGACGGGACTCGAAAGTCCTTTTCGAAGATAATTAGTCCGATTTTCTTTGGTATTTTTATCGTAGATTCTATAGTTGAAATCATAAGGCAGCAAGTTTTGTAATTCAAATGGAGCCGAGATCCGTATTCTCATATGGGGATACATCTTAGCCAACGGCTCCGACTTATCATGTAACGCACATAGTTGGAAATAATATGCAAGTGGTTCATCTCCCTCAGCAACAGCATCTTTATCGCACTGCACGAAAGGAACATATTTCTGAAGGAGATTTCTCCAAAATAGTACTTCTCTGCACCATTTAAATCCAAGACCGACTGATGATATATTAGTGTTCGTAATATTAGATAATAATATGAAATGCTCATACCTCCAGGTCGAATTCTTAACGGTTGATCATAAATGGCATCTATCGCAACAGCTTGACTGGCACCAGGCAGGATTGGTATTATCTTGGGATCTGGCGCCTCAGAATCTCCAACCATCAGTTCGATGGGTATTTGCGTATTATTCTCCACTACCAATGCCGATCTGAATGTAATATGTTTCACCTTATCAGCGCGAAGTTTAACTTCGCATACCAACCTATGTGCGACCTTCATGACTCTAGGTTGCAAAACATATAACGACTCGCCTTCCTTATTTGCAGGGATTCGTGTGACAGCATTGTAGTTTGTGTCTTTTAAGCGTACACCGACTGTACCATGCTGAGATTCGTTGCTCAAATTTTCTCGAAGTTTCCGCCAGTCATCAAATCGCCAAGGAACTTCTTCGCCATCTGCAATTTCCTTTGCCATAGTGTATTCGGAGTCATCAAGATTATCGGCCCAAACTTGCAAAGTATATCCAGTCTGATTTTTAATACGATATGGTGCATCAGCACCAGGTGTTTTAGAGAGGAGATCGCTAGTTCCAGACATCATTTCGACAACATTGGATAATATGGCAATAGTTTGAGAAGTAACTGTAAGTTCGAATGACTTCCTAGAATTAAAATTGATAGATAGATTCTCAGGTTGTACAGTTTTCGTCATCTAAACATAATTAGTACGAAATCATAAACTATTTTAAGTTGTGGCTTTGCCTACATGGAATCCTAAGTGCCAAGGTTCCACTAATGGTTCCCAAGCTGATTTTGAATAGTTATAGACGTTCGCAAACATTTCAACACTCATATCAGCGTCCATCTATCATATTTCTCCGGGTTAGTACTTCCAAACGAATAAAACATATAGCTTAATACCTCTGTGGACCAATTGCGCAAGTTGAAAGGAAACTGCTTTATACACATATCCAACAATGGCAGCTCATGCACCCCACCTATGAGGACTAAACGAAGACCATCAAACTGAGCTGATAGTTCCTCACTATTCAATAATGCTGACCCTATTGCTGCTATGGCCGTCTCAACTTCTGGAGCATAAGCGACTCTTGTCCTTGAACTATTCGTAGTTAACGAGGTATCCATATCTGAAATGGTCTGTGTGGTACTTTGACTCGTGTTGCTATGGGGCCTGTAGGGTAGCTTTGGAGGTTCGGACGATTTCATTGCCTTTTTTTGCGACTTCTTCAAAGATAACGAGTCTTTCAATTTCTTGTTTGAAGAAAATCTGGAGTAAGGTCTCTTAACCTTGGGCTTATATTGTTCTGGGGACAATTCCGATGCTTTTTGCACTATAGATAATGCTAGTAGAATATCTCTCAAGGACAGACGTAAGACCAACGGATCGACTGCGACTAACATTGATGTCTTGTGTTGAAGTCCTAGGGACCTATTGTCTATGGATAAGGTTGCATTGAAATCATCCAGTACACGAAGACGATTTTCCTCAATCAAGTTCATTCGGCAAAGATACATGCCGACATGTTTTGTAATTAAGGTGAACACATTTTGCTGTGTCAGGAGTATTTCCTTGATCCTCAATACAATTGCTTCAGAGTTTGCTACCAGCGGATTAGCAATAAGAATGACTGAAGCGTCCACAATATTTATTCTAAAAGCCACATTAATCGCCGGTTTTGCGTCTTCCTCTTCCGGCTCGTCCTCATTATTTATGCTAAATACGTCCTCATCTTCCTCATATTCTCGGTGCAACTTCCTGCTTGTAAGATCAATTTCAGACGAGGACATAGATAACCTCCGAGGAATTTCAGAGTTTTTAACACTGGCAGCTTCATCGTGACTAGCATTCTCATTCTCGGCACCTTCACCTCCGTACTCCACGTCTTCGTTGAAAACATCTAGTAAGTAAGACTTCACTGCAAACAAGTAGTCAATTGCAAATATGAATCTAGGACTATCGATAGATAATAGCGCAGTCAAGTTTTGCTCTCCCTCTGGAGATTTCATCATCGAAATATTAGCCATAAATTGATATCCATCATGCTGGATAGGAGGAACGATCTCCCTAAATTTGTTCATCTGCTTCTTTCTACTGTCGAAGATAGTGAAAGATTTCAAATAAAATTCAGACTCAAGAGATTCATCTGACTTCATTCGCATCTTAGCGTCCAATCCAGTCACAGCAAGCTTTGACAAGCTCGCTGGAATATTTGTTATAACGTTATCGTCAGAATCGTTGAACAATTCTAACGCTAGCCTATTCATCTTGAAAACGATATCCATCTTGGTGAAAATTTCGTCATGACATTCGACTTGAGCATCCACCTTAGGTTTCTCTGCTGCAAGTTTAGTACTTATAGCACTACTAGTTCTGCGTCTAGTTTTCACGTCATATTTATCCGAAGGTGCAGCGACTGAAGAAAGCTTCCGTTGCTTTAACTCCGTATCTACAACCCTTACTTCTTCTCCTTCAGGAGGTGCTTGGAAAATTGACGAAATAGATTTTGATAGACCTATGAGGAAAATGTACTCCGACTCTGTGAGATTCATGTTAACATCCGACATCGTCCCGACGATTTCAAGAGCGGGTTTATCAACTCCATGGACATGCTCGGAGTACACCATCCTGAAAGAAATATCAACGTTGTCAATCATCTGTAACTCTTGCTTCACATCATCAGAGAAATGGAAAACCGATGTCAGCCTTGTCTGACGAAGTCCTGCAGAAATCTTATTGACCGTCGCGCTCTTTCCATTTGGACCCACAATACTGCTGAATGTATTTTGAATATACATTTCACCTGGTTGCGCTGTGATCACATCCAATTTAGTGTTGTCAAACGGACAATCTCGAGAAAATACAAGAATAGGAGTCCGTACAATCACATCAAAATGAATTTTATCTGGATCTTTCATTTGAGCTGCCTGATTTACAGCCGCTTGTCGAGCTGAGTCATATAGCGACTTCATCTCAGCAAATTTCGCTAAAAACTGAAAAATCCTTCTAAAGGACTCTTCAATGAAATTAATTTTAATTGAACCAGAGCGGAAATATATCGACGCGTTGTATCCTGGGTAGGATACAGCATTAATACTGGGATCATATGATTCATATCTCAGATCTGCAAGCTCATCTCCTTGAATAGAAACAAGCTGCTGGAATGAAGACTCCATCACGTCGTCTTTGAGATGATCATTCAAAGAAAAGTTTCCGATTCGAGCACCCAAACGCATGGTGCTTCCCATCGAGAAGACAGCTACATTAGCCTGATCGAATCTGAGCGTGGCAAGACAAATACCATCATCGTTTAATACCAAAACAATGCTCGACAAATTCAATTTTAATTTCATTTTTTCCGGGCTTCCTTTTACTTCCACGGGTACAGAGTCTTCTTGAGCATCAAAATCTTGTGTTGTTTGATCGGTTTCCATCAAAGAACTGGATGATAAGTCTGCATCCTGTGAAGTAAATGTTGTTACCACGAAATCTAGCAAAGTAAGGATGCTCCTGCGGGTAATGATAAAGTTCAATGTCGAAATAGACACCTCTACCGTTTGATCAATTCCTTCATAAATTGTCATGTACTCTGGCGAAATTTCGTTTACTTTCGAATACTTGACGTGGAACAAATTCTTTTCGTCTTCATGACTATCGCTCGGATCGTCCTCAAAGGCATGCGCATGGTGAATATAGGGATCAGAGGATATCAACTGCTTGAATTCCGGTTTGGGATCTGATTCGATTCTATCTTCGATGCTTAACTTGCCTAGTATTATTTCAGCAAGAATATCGTACATCCGACTGTAAAATATAAGCTCGAAATGGTCTAAAATAATATCGACCAGAAGTTTGTCTTTCTCGAAATCTTTAGATCCTGTAGGTCCTCCTTTGTATAGAGATCCTTGAACTCTGTCTACTGTAAATTTGAATTCAAAAATACGCTGCTCAAAGCTAGACCCTTCGATATTTCCGTCGGATTTGCTGAGAACAGAGCTTACAGATGCTTGATTTGTGTCCACAAATTGTTTTTCATTGTCTTCCTCAGGATCCTCGCCAAGTCTATCTCTCTTCACTGATGGCTTCTGCGAGATCTCATCGCTATCACTGCTGTCATCACCATCTTGATTGTTGTCCTCAAAGCTCTCAGCCGTACGAACATAATCTTCAATCTCCGCAATTCGCTCTAACTCACTTTGGGATTTGAACGAGAACGGCTTTCGTCTCACAGAGCTTGACGTTGATCTAGTGGATCTTGGTATACTGACAACGCTTCCAGTATCATTTCCAGCAAGGTCAACAGAAGAAGGCGTTATAGAACTCTCGACATTCAATTCTTCGAATCTCGAACTTTGCTCACCTACCATATCGTTAAAAGACAAATCAGGGACGCTGCTGCTAATTAACTGCATAAGAATTTTGTATTTAACGTCTGAAAGAGAAACATGCAGGACCGGTAGATGGCCTGAAACTCGAAATTTTGTCAAGTTGGAAGCTTTTGCGACAATCGAAATTTCGACTAACAAATTCATATTAATTTTGTCGACAATGTGGAAGTGCTTGTTTGTTGCATCAGATGAGGCGGACACTTGCTCTATTGTGTCATCAATCGAAGGTCCAACAAGGACTTGTGTGGATTCCAGCTTCAGTTGAAATTTGTCATACATCAAAGACATCAAGGTTTCATAGTCTTGATCCTCATACTGAGCCGATTGCTTTGCTTGGACTTCACGAATCGTATCTCTATCAACCAAATCGCTGACAACGCTGATATGACCGGCATCGACGACCAAGCAGCTAGAGTTTCTATCCAGCACTGTCAAAGGAATAATTATTAACGGTGCCTGGATGTCCAATTTGGCATTGATGGTCTTGTGCTCTTGTAACGCATACTCCAATCCGGCTCTGGTTTGATTGGTAATACCCTCGACAGTGGTGCTAGCAGCATACATAAGAGCGCCAAAACTCTCCATGTGCGTGACCGGAGGCTTGAAAAATTTCGCAATCTCCTCAATGAAAATTTTATTGTAGTAGATCTCCATGCTACTCATTTTCATAGTAATTGACGAGTCGGCTGACTCATCCAGTGGATTCTTCTCAAAAGTTAGATAGAAAATAGGATCTGAAGGCGGTTTAACAGAATCGTCGACTGTATCTATATCTAGCATCTTCTCCATATCCTGCACCTTAGTCTTAACTCTCACAATATCAGGATATAACGAGCCACGCGTTGTTCCATCATGTACCTTCAACTCCTGCAGGCTCAACTCCACAAAAAAGGAATCCGGTCGTTGCAAAAAATTTATAGAGAAGGTGTCAGACAAAAGATTAAGTATTTCCATTGACTTGCCATGGGGATCTCTTTTGAGAGCAAAACTTCCCATTTTTAGTGATACTTGTAGTTGAAGTTTTATCGTATCCCTTGGCAAGACTAGAGTGTCCTTCGAAGGTTTGCGGTCCTCATCCCACTCAATAGCATCATACAATTCTTTTCTTTGTTGATCAGTCATAATGGAGGAGTCTTCTGAGGTAGCCTCTCTAGGACTGTTACCGTTGTTGGCATTGCCTGCACCCCAAGCCCAGTCCCACCATCCTCGAGATTGCTGCTGAGCTGAGATTGTTTGGTTCTTCTGCTGTTGTTTGATACGAAGCTTCTTCAACTCCCTACGTAACTGACTGTTTGCCAACGATCTATAAAATCTGATATCTTCAAAAGAAAGCTTCCATTCAAGAGCTTTCAATTCTTCTAATTTTGTAGGAGTGAATAGTCCTTTAGCAGTAGGTGATGAAGGCTGCGAACCACCCATATCCGCGTATGATTTTAGCTTGTATAATTCGATGTAATTTTTTCTATCATCTCTTCGCTCCTTTATATAATCCCAGGTCCACTGTCTGCGCTTTTCATTAATTTCTCTGAGAACTACTTTGCCGGCAAATTGGAACCATGCTCGAGGATCATCAGAAACAGAAGATTTTGGTCGTAAAGACTTAAATTTCTCTGTCTTCATGTAAAAATGAAAAAGGTCAACCATCATAAGAGAATCTCTATATTGATCTTCGTCAAGGACAAAACCAATCTCATCAAACAGTAGTTCAGCTTTCGTATTGGCTATAGTTTTCGCATCCCCCTTGTGAATGGTGATACGTCCGTAGCCTGATACAGGCTTCAACACAAACTGATGGCGCTGAGATACATTGCGTTTTAGCTGAGTGAGAGATGCAGAAGATGACGATGGCTTTGACGAATGCGAGATAAGAGCTTCAAAGGCTTCAAATAACTCTTCAAGCGTCTTCCCTTCGCTAAGTAATTCTGTGTCAGTATTCCAGTACACTGCTAAATTTTCTAGCTTCGTAATCTTGTGTGTCTCAGTTGCATTATCTTGAATGAAAACCGGATCCCAGTTTTGATTGGCTGATACAGCGGAAAATTCAGCTAAAGTGATTCCATATGCAAATGGATGCTAGAGTTTGTCAGTAGACTTCTTGAAAATTCCTTATTAAAGCAAATAGAATCTACCCCAGGCGCGGAAATCGCATCTTCATATCGAATGTGTATATTCTTCACGGTGATTTGCAAGTTATCGATGATCTGGATAAGCACCAGTTTTTAGTAAACAAGTTTGTACAATTGGAAATATGGTGATTACCTTTGTAACTAAAGACTCTGTGAAACTTTGATTTTTCTTTTGTTCCTCTGGCGAAATCTCAAGAGAAGAACTCTGCATCAAAAGCTCTGCGTCTTCAAGCTTTTCGAGCTTGAGTGCCTGCTTCCTTCGCTCCTCTTCCACCTCATCATACTATTGATTCATCAGAAAATCCTATTACTTTATAAGGGCATTTATAATGAACAATTCTACCTCTGTATTGGCTTTGGGAACAGCGAGAACATAGACATTTTCGATGAATATCTTAACCGGTTTGTTTTTTAAATTCGACCACGGAATTTGTAGTGTAAGATCGCCTATGTATCCTTCGACCACATCGATAGGCAGTCTGAACTTATCAAGGGCCTATAATTTTGTGTCAGAAACTGGACAATACCGAAAGACTTGTTGATCTTCGTCAGAGTTAGCATACCTCCCGCTTTAGCTCAAGTTTACGTAGTTTGACATCTCCGCTCCAGATTCCGATGTTTAATTGTTTCGGGTCGAAGTTTTTGACCTAAATTATGTAAGTAGTTAGTATGGACTACGAATTTAAATAATGTCGCAAACCGGTTTCAATAACCAGCACAAACTAGAGTCTTACGTAGGCACCCTAGAAGACGGTCAGTATTGATGATTTCAAACAACAATAACTGCATCAGATCTGCAATTTATCATCGTGGTCAAGTACCACAAGATAATCGAACATGCAGTTGTAACAATAATGAGGCACATCAACTTACCAAAAATCGGTTAAGCAGAGATGCTACCAAACTTTCGAGCATATCGACTTATGATTCTAAGAGACAAGTCTGCTGACAGAGACAAAATATTCGAGATCTTCCTTTTAATGCAGAATCGTTAATATGCTAATGGGATTCAAGAAAAAATTGCTACCTGAAAGGTAAAGCATGAAGTAGAATGAAATGCAATGTATAGGTTGCCTGAGTTTATATGACCTGCAAGATGACGATCTCCGCTCGTCCATTTTTAGAGTTTTTTCGTTATATCGAGTATCATTATATCGACAGTTGATCGTATTACCCTCCTTACTCGATATCTAATCATAAACAGCGATTTATCTAACCTTCGCTCTCGTGTTTCTACAAACCGCTGTCAACAATACAGAGGCCGACACATTAGTTCAGGCCAAACATGTCAGTGGAGAATACGATTTGATGAGTAAAGCGAATGTAGATTATCGTTTAGCCAATGCAAAACAACAACCTTTAGCCCGCTTCATGAAGGCATACGTTCAAGTTACGCCTCGAATCCACGTGTTTGACAGATCAAACCTTCAATATTGCCAGCTGGATGAAGATTGTTACACCAGCAACCCCAAAATCAACTAAACGGGTACCGCGAGAATGATGAGCGTCCTGCTCGGTTTTGTCGTGAGTCGAGCACAGATGTATTTAAACAAGTGGAGTGATTCAATTGTGAATCGCTCCATCCGGTCGAGTTATCGCTCGTCCATTTTTACAGATGT
>JAKTSW010000162.1:0-18425 GCA_030580435.1 Babjevia anomala
CTTTGTAGGGGTACAAGGTGGTGTTTCCTCAGTCAGTTGATCAACTATTTGCTCGGCTGGTAGGTAGCGAAGTGCTTTCTTTCGATCAAGTGGCACCAAACCAGCACCTCGCCAGGCTGAGGCAATATTTTCGGCAGTGAATGTCATATTTCTTGCTTCTATATATGCCTCTAGCCATTCAGCCTTTTGTATTCGTGTTAGTTGTGCTTTCTCAAACTGTAAAAGTGATGCCGTCAATGCCTTCTTTAACGGTCCAAAAATGGCAACATCAAGCGGTTGCAATATATGTGACGTATGAGGAGGAAGCACTAATAGTTGAATATTATGATTAATACATTGAGAGATAAAATTGCCGCTGATATGACTGTCATGGCCATCACAAATAAGAAGTCGCGTCGGGCCCTTTGCTTTTTCGCGAGTTAGAGGCTCGAAGATACCTGTCAACCATTCCAAACCATGAACATTACTTGTCCATCCTTTCGAATATGCTGAGAAAGACCAATTGCTAGTAATTGTTCTAGGAATCCAGTTATACAACACGGTTTGACCTTTGAAAATCACAAAAGGATCAATGACCGTTCCATCGGCACAAATACACTCAACAACTGAAATCCACTCCTGATGACCAGGGTTTGCTTGCCATTGTGTTCTAACGGTTGAATCAACAACTACTCTAGTAGATTCCATAGATCCAATAGCAAATCCTGTCTCATCCATCTTGTATATATTAGAATTGTTGATTTGGAATGTACTAATCGCTTCTTCAACCGCGTCAAACCACAAGTTCAACGCGTCTTTTGTTGCACCTTGCATTCTGCTGGCTGCTATTCGACGTCCAACAACAGATTTAATTTGAGGATGGCATTGTAGGAACCGTGGAACCCAGTTTTGACCAATTGGCGGATATCTGACAAGATTTTCTTCGGGTGAGTTGACCGACGCGACGCGACCTAAGCGCACTTCATGGGCAATTTCTCGCAGTAAACTGTATGTAACAGGATATCCGCACTTTGTAAGTTGTTTCATCCACTTCAACATCGTCTTTTTTCTGGGTCTGTCAATAATTGCTGGTCAACTCGGGCAGTCGCCCGTGAAAGGTTCTCTCGTAGTCTTCGGTTCACAGTTGACGCGTTAATTTTAAGTTGACGTGCCGCTTCAAACCCTGACTTATATTTACCAGATTTAATTCCAGCTAATGCTTCAATGACTGATGCTTCTTTTTCAGCAACTTTTTGGTTTTTACGGGCTATCATGTTTGTGTAATGAGGCTCACATGGTTGAGTGGTCAGAAAATCTTGATGATTACGTGGTTATGATGATTACACCGTGCCTTATACGTTAACGTGAAGAATTAAGAAAATTGTGCAAAATAAAAACTGTGATGATTGCATTACGTGATCGCTGAACTTATCTTAAGTCAGCTAGCTGCTGGGTCTGATTGGGATCAATCTTCCAATCATCTTACCGGCACTTGTTGCAAGTCTTAACTCTACTTCTACATGACTTGCTCGACTCAGAATGTGAGCTTTGACACGACACCGAATCAATATTTAATGCCCTCCATATTAGATTGTGTATAGAATCCTTAGACGGCGTCGAACGGGCTTTACATAAATTAGTGATAATTTTGCCGATGGTTTCAATTTATGTGGAGCACATGCTTCTACTTACCACTTCAAGCTTTTTAAATTGCCGGTGACGGATTCTAGTTCGGTTAGCCAAGCCTAACGCACAAGATCAACGCAGATCTATTTGCAAGAAGTTAGCTACACAGTTGGTGTTCACTCGACGTAAAGCAACGTTGAGAATATTCAGTTAAAAAAATTGAAAAATATGCTAGTCGACCATTGTGACAAAAACTAAGTGATTGCTGGTGATGAGCTGACTAAGCTATCCTCATTTTCACTTGACATAACATATTTTAAGTTATAAGTAGAAACCATGTGGATTACTTGGCAAAAAACTTGCCTACTTCACTTGATTCAATAAAACCCCTCATATAATTACGTGTCTGCCTATATATAGTATTTTCAATATCACCACCGCTAAAATTGATTGATATATGGATATGATCAGCGGATCTAACTTATTGAAAAGGCGAATTTCATTTTGACCACTGTATGCTGGCCTCCACAGTAGTACATTTTGACATGCGGTTTTCTTACTTTCGCTCAATAGATTTGCCTCGCGCTCTTCCTAATTTTAGAAAGAATTTGTATTTTTAATCCAGAAAAAGCTGGACTTCGTCCAACGAAATAGAAAATATGATTCCGCTCAATCACCATGAAGTTAAGATTGCCAGAAAGCAAAGCTAACAACATCAGTCTGTCAGAATACAACAGAACTTTGACATAAAAATTTCGCTTTTCCTCACTCAGTTTGTTATTGATTCATCTGATCATCAATCATCTCGAGTTTGTCAGCAGCTCAATATGGCAAACATGAAACAGTCCAACTCACAGTTTATTTAATCCTTTTCATCGTTTACAATTTCCATCTGTATACCAACTTTCGCATGTTATTGTCAATTTCCACGTGTTATTATTGTCAAAACTGAATTCTAGCCATCATCCCAAATGTCGCGCGCCAGTTAATAAATAGTAAGCAATGGAGAAACTCCGAGACCGACGTTGTACAATAGCTTACCCGCCTGGTCCGTGTATAATCTTCCTGACAATCTCCGATCGCGGAGCGACCTGTTAGTTGATGCACCATCCCAAAAATTCGCTGCGCCACGCACATTAAAGCCCTCGGTTCCTGAACCCTACAATCCATAAATAGAACCCTGACTGCACCAAGTTCTATATAGTCCTTTTAAAAGCCTGCTCTCGGAACTTGGCCAAGCCAACTTGTATCTACTCCGCCTCCAAAAAATATACGGCTTCTTTCCACAAATACAATACAAATATAATACGAACATAGGAGTTTATCTTTTTCTGGACATCTCTCTCTAACAGCCCAAGTTATAGTGGCTGAGATAACTCTTTGAGAAGAAAGATTAATAAGCGAGAACCTGCCTCTGATGTATGGAAGAATATATTGAGTATTGTTCAGCGTTGATTGAGATTGTAATAAAGAGTTTCGATCTTAAATTGAAATTATCTGAGTACTCTAGAGGTTGCTACTTGCTGTGAACATTTGGAAAGGGAGACGACATGGCACAAAGCAAGAATAACGATCTTTATGATTATGAGATTGTGGATATTCAGATTGCTGGAGCGGCGTTGGCTGGCGTTTTGTTAATCATCTTCTTGTTGCGATCATTGCTGTACTTGATCGAAAATTTGTGGACTTACAGGAGCAAGACGAGTTTAGACCACAGAATGGGAACCGTGAACCATTGGAGAATTGTCGTATTCTATCGAAAGTTATTGACAATGCTGCCCGTGCCACCGACGAATCTGCTTAGGGTCAGAGCTGACGAAAATTTATCTGAAAGCCTGACAAAGCGACTTTTGAAAAGATATCTTTCTCCACGAAAGGTAATCAGTCCATTGACATTGAAAAGTATTATATACATTGTGGGATACTTTATCATTAATATTTTGATTTTTCTGATCCCGTTTGATCAAAAAGATAGCCAATGGAATAGGGCTGCAAAAAGCTGTAAAGCTGGTGCACTGGCTTTGGGTAACATTAGTTTTGTGTATCTTACTGCAACAAGGAATGGACTACCACTACGGTTAACTGGATTGACTTTTGAGAAGGGTATTTATCTTCATCGATGGATCGGTAGAATCATATGGCTACTCGCCCTCATACATTACGTATTTACTCCCCCACGTCTAACTGCAGCTGAAATCAGCAATACAAAATCTTACGAAATGTCAGGAGGGCGTGTTTCAGCTGGTACAATTGCGTTTTGGATTCTCACAATCTTGGTAGTATCGTCCATCAGCATTGTCCGTCGAGGTTATTTTGAATTATTCATATATCCTCATGTGGTTTTAGGAATCGCATTTGTTGTTCTAGTTATTATTCATGTTGGACCTATGGCATGGAAGTTGGCCATCGCTGGATTAATTCTCTATATCATAGATTTGATTGTTCGCAAATATTTGTGTTATGTCTGCTGGCGAAATGCAACTATTGTACAAGCGAACGTACATAAGGACAATATCATCCGATTATTGGTATATGTACCTGGAGGATTTAATTTCAAAGGAGGTCAATTCGCCTTTTTCAACGTTCCAAGTATTTCTTATTTTTCATGGCATCCATTTTCCATAGTTTCTGCTGAAACAAAGGACGGACTTGAATTTCAACTTGTAGCTAGATGTGTCGGTGAGAATTTTAGTTTCACTCATGCATTATTAAGAAAAGCGGAGATCTTTGAAAAGCCACTACGTATCCTTATTGATGGGCCCTATGGAGAAGGTTTCAACGGTTCGAATAACTGCGAAACGACGGTGCTGTTTGCAGGTGGAATTGGTATAACCCCAATCTGGAGTTATCTCGTCGATCAAGTCAAAGCTGCATCTGCATCCACTGAAAGATGTAGTAAATCAACAGATGTATACCTTGTGTGGGTCATGAGGACGGCTTCTGGATTTTCTCAACTCGCGCTTGATTTCGCTAAATTAAGAGATCAGGCTCTTATGACTGAGAATCTGCGATTAAATGTACGAATATACGTGACGAGCCGGGAAATCGAACTAGACAACTGGACGGAAATTTCTCAACCTTTTCGTTCAGAAATCTCACTTCAAAGAATTGCTGCTCAAGAAGGAATGGCATATCTAAAAGGGAGACCTGTGATACATAACGTATTGCACGAGATTTGTCAAGAACACCCCGGTGATATAGCTGTCAGAGTGTGTGGTCCAAAAGAAATGATTAAAGAAGTACGAACAGCAGCCACAAATTTAAGCAGCACAAATGGTCTGGTGTATGTGTATGATGAAGTTTTTGAATTGTAGATATTGTTTTTGACTACTTGAGGAAATAGTTATGAATTAAATTAGATATGTATAGATTAAGCTGTCGCTGACGGATTTGTATGCTTTCTATATTCATTTACCTTTAATCATTGTTAAGCTGATTCGATGTTCATATTTTCAAACCACTCTTTCACAATCCACAGAGATAATATCAATTGATTCTTAGCATCAGCTGTCGTATCAGTCCATCTCAAGTCATTTCGAGCTAGGATTTAAGCAGATGTCTCAATGCGATCTCCAAAATCCACGGTATTCGTCAAAGGTCGAATTAAAGAGAGAGGCACCATAATATACAGGGTATGAAGAATGGGAAGATTCTCGTGTAGCATTCAAGGTTTGAACTCTACGCTTCCAGCAAATAGGTAAATGCTGGGAGGCTTTAGTGCTTTGCATCCTCGGAAACAGTCATTGACGGAACAAGCAATGAGTTGGAGCATCAGCATCATCCGGTAATGTTTTGTTCGTGATCCATTAAATGCTATTTAAAATGCTTGAAATTTAGATATTTAGCAGCAAAGCCGAAACAGGAAACACTAAATTGGCATCGCTTCCCAGCCATTTTTTTCAGCAACTTTTTGGTTTTTACGGCGTATCATTTTTGCGTAATGAGGGTAAGGAGGTTGAGTGGTCAGAAAATCTTGATGATTACGTGGTTATGATGATTACACCGTGACTTAGTTAAATGGAAGGCATTTTGCTACTATTATTCACACGATTGACAGGCCTTGGTGAATGCATCGAGAGAAGTTACATATTCTGAAATAAGAAACGCGACGTAGATCTTAATGTCAGAACCTTGAAAGAGACAATAGTTGACTAACGCTGTCAGGATGGGGCTCGTCTTCTTTGGAACCCCCCATTCCGGTATCGATCAAAAACGAACCAGCTGGATCGGAATATCTCGTCAAAGCTGTTCTGCAGTGATGTGCGAGACAAAATTCCTACCCTGCAGCTTCCTTTGGATCTTGCCAAAGCTTTTCGTCACCAAGTTGAGGACTACAGCGTTATCTCATCCTACAGTGACACGGACCAGGTGAGGAATCATGCAATCAGCATATTATACCCAATTCTCAGTGCTTCAAGCTTATGTGACAAACAACAAGAAACTAGATTGTACCTTTCCATTCAGCGGTCTTGAATCTGCCGGGCAACCGAGAAACCCAGGTCCGTCTGACGGGCAACCATATGAACCTATGTTGCTTTCCTACTGGCTCAGATAACTACAAAAAGGTCACGCGACAATTATGGCAACTATGCGGCATGATTCTTGAAGAACCAAAGCTGGTAGCTGCTTGATCCATGGTAGCAAATATCATGCATCCGAGTTATGTGCCTATGGTTTCAACCTAGCTTTCTATGCGGACAGCCTACCATCTGGTCACACGAAAATCTTTCAAAACCAGCTTCAAGTAGCGAGGAGCAAAAGTCGAATATTTTGAAGCTTTGATCGGTCTCTGAGATCCGTAAAATGGATCAATTTTGCACCAGAGAATATAGTACAATACTACAGCAGTCTGTTCAAGAGAGTGGTTAAGCGGTTCTATTGGCCAGGACAAGCCGTCCCCCACCCCCCTGAATCCGTGATCCCATGACTGGGCCAATTTCAGCTCGGATCTTCCGTCTTTCCCCACCAACCCCCTTCCCTGTCGTATGACCAGAAATCCAACGGGCGGCCTCCGGCGATCGACCAGATCCAAGCTTTGTCGTGTCAATTAACAAACCTCTTGAGCATCTTTCATATCTTTCAAGAAGACCCAAAATCCACAATGGCCGACTCCGAGCCCGTTCACTTCTTCGACCTCTTCTCCGATCTCCCAGGCGCCTTCAAATCATGGTCCACCAACACTTTAAAGGTTCGAGCAGTGCTCAACTTCAAGGGCATACCCTACACCCAGAGCTGGATCTCATACCCGGACATCAAGCCCCTCGTCACCGGCTTGGGCTTGCCGCCCAATGAGCAGGGCATTCCATACACGCTGCCAGCAATCATTCACAAGTCCTCGGTGACCTCGAACCCCAACGGCGCCATGATGGATTCGCTTCCGATCGTCATGCACCTCGACAAGGTGTTCCCGTCCCCGCCGCTGTTCCCATCCAGCGACGCCAGCTACGCACTGCTCGTCGCCGTGGGCAAGATCGCGAGTCTTCTGGAGCCCGCGTTCCGGCCATTGATCATCCCGCGTGTGGCGGACCATCTGGATCCGCGGGGACAGAAATACTTCCACGAGACGCGGTCTGCGATCTTTGGGAAGCCGTTGTCGGAGGTGCGGCCGACGGACAAGGAGAGTCTGGACGAGCTGTGGAAGTTGGCCGAGACCGAGTCTGCGGCGCTGATTAAAATGCTGAAAGGAATGGAGGGGAAGAAAGGTCCGTTCTTCGAAGGCGAAAAGCCTGGATTTGCGGATTTGTTGTTGGCTTGCCATCTGGCGTTTATCGAGCGCTTTGATAAGGAGCTCTTTGAGAAGTTCTTGAGTCTGGGCAATGGTGAGATCAAGGCTCTGTACAAGGCTTGTTTGCCCTGGTTGGAGGGCCAGGGCGAGGACAAGGAGTGGCCGATTTCCCAGGCTGCCTCATCCTAAGTATAAGAGTTGAATGGAACGAGATTTTGTAGATCAATATCATTGGAATATATAGCACAATTGACGAACTCAATCGAGTAATAATACATGTCGGCAATCCCCGACGGGCTTTTCTATCTGGTATCCAGCGTAGTGACCAGGTCTGGCCATCTCCAAGCGCCCAAACAACAACATTTCGAAAGGAGTCAAGACTAAGACAGTACGCGTTTTACGAAGAGGGCACACTGCTGCATGATCCCTATCTTATACATGCAGAGTATGGCCTTTGGAGATGGTGCATTTCTAAACTATTTTAATGACCCCGAGGACATTTGTGACCTTGAGTGAGACTGCGATCGCATAAAGCTTCCTTGGAAGCCGGAATGTTGTGAGAGACCCGTATTTCAAGACACCCAGGGTCGTGGAAACAACATTGCGGTGGCTCCCAACAAGGCTTTTCAGTACACAAAAGCGCGAAAATACTTGATCCGTCTCGGTCGAGCGGTTGGATTCGAAAAACAGCTTGAGTCGTACGATCTTCCTCGGGGATCAGGAAAGAAACTTAATAGTATGTTGCCATATTCCTGCCGTTGCCAGGTGGCTAATCTTTTTCGACAGAGGCGCTTACCCCAGAGGAGCGTAACAATTGCGTGGGACACGCCGGGGAGTTCATCAACCTACATAGGATACTACATGACCGACTATAACGAGATCGATCTTCAAGCGATTGTGTTCGAAACTGAACCGCAACGGGACCGAATTCATCTTACGGGTCGACTTCTTCGTCACGCCGACGCTCCAACGCGTCTTACAGAAAACAGAAGGCAGAGATTAACGACCACCCAATGCTCAGAAAAATTATCCAGAAACGAGACCTGGTTCTCACCAGAATCCCGGGACATGGATGGAGTCTTAAGACCGCTGAAGATACAGAGCAGCGCAGTTACCTTCTCGAACAATACAACACATGTAATCGACAAATCGACAACTTGAGACACAAGTTGCAGGAATCCCATGCCATGAAAATTCCATCCCATGCAAACCGAGTCGCGAATCAAAGTACTGTAAGAACACTGCAATGACCAAAAAACTCTCAATTCTCTCTAGTGGACTGTACTGTACAGTACTGTATTATAGCCATGTAAAGCCTGATTGCTTGAGCTCTTGTCAAGGAGCTTGCTTGCCCAGTGTTCATTTGATTTGTGCTTGCTTCTGAGGTGGTGCAACCGCGGATTTCCACGGAAGGTCCGGTCTACACGTTTCCACGTACCTGCTCAACCACAAAGGCCAACTCAGAGAGAAAAGGTGACCTACGTGGGGTGACAGTACGACTTTTATTGGGTGCTTTGGGATGAGATGGCTTGGTTGAGTGTGGAGTGGTTCCGTATTGGCGTGAGTAGTCACAAGCCTCAACACCATAAGAATATCATGAGTTTAGTCACTACGAACATGTGTGCAAAAAGTGTTATTTGCTCAGTTAGGTAAGGCAAACGGCCGAGCCTTACCCCAGTGCCGATCCTGCAAGGGCTCCCGATTCAGAATCCTTGTCCTTCGTGAGTTAGATGGCTGGCCAACGCTGTCCAGCCCGAGTTCGAGTTGGGTGGAAACGGTTTCAATCGTTGAAAGAAGAGGCCAAGTTGGGCTGGACTGGAGCCCAAATTGACCAACTGAGCTGGACAATCGTTGAAATCGGTTGGTTGATGGCATACTCTGGCGAGAACAAAGCGGAATATTCGTGAAGTAATTGAAGGTGTAATATTCGGTTCGTAGAAATAAAGTAATTTAGATACAAATCTTTCAAAAACAATACAAACGAATGCGTAAATGATATCTCTAACTTCTGTCACATGGCAACAGAGGATGAGTCCCAAAAACGTTCTCCATCCCCCCCACCTTTTCATCTATCTCTCTCTTTCCTGGATGCATTTACTGGCTGAATACAACAGGGCTGGGAAGAGTAGAGGGGGCATCGTGGCGAGAAGTAGTCCTGATCAGATAGTCGAAAGAGGCAGCAGCCTCAACACGAGGGTTAAAAGGCTCAAAATCCCAGAGGTAACCGAGGGTGCGGAGAACGGAAGTGGCAGAGTAGGACACAGTCTGACCCTGCTCGTTGGTACCCTGCTGTTCAACGTATCCCTGGCTGACCCATGGAGAGATCAGGAAAGTGGGGACACGGCCACCGAGACGGTTGAAGTCTAAGGTATAATTTTGACCGTTGGCGGCCAACTCGGTGTAAGTCAGGTCGTCAGGGCGAACGGCAAGAGGGGGAGGAATGTGGTCATGGAAACCACCAGTCTCATCAAAGGTAAGGATGAAGAGAGTATCCTCCCATTGAGGAGAGGCACGGAGAGACTCGTACACCTGCTTGATAAGAGCCTCACCATCGGAGATCAGACCGCTATCGTGCATGGAATTGGTGCCAACACCACAGCAAGAGGGGTTGAGGTAAGAAAACTCGGGCAGAGTTCCACTGGCAGCATCGGTGTAGAACTGGGTAAGAGGCACAACCTTGTCCTCATTGCCAGAGGCTTTGGTCCAGCTGAACCAGTGAGATTCAGGGCCAGTGCCACCAGCGGTGTCCCAGTAGTTGAGCCAGCTGTGGTCGGTCTCGCCCAATTGCTGGAAGATTGAGCGCTGGGTGAACGCATAGGTACCAAAAGTAGCATCATTGTAACCATGGCCGGCAGAAGTACCGGACACAAGAGCGGCACGGTTGGGGTCGGTAGGCTACAAAACGTGGTCAGTCAATCACTCACAACGAATCTGAAGGATTTCACTTACACCGGCGACGTCAGAGTGCCAATGATTGAAAGTCACGAAGTTCTGGACAAGGGCAGTCAAAACAGGAACCTGATCCTCAGTGTAGTAGTTCATGACCTGAGTGGCCAACACAGTGTGGTTGGTAGTAGAGCCATAGTTATGAATCTGCTCATGGATGAAACCGTTATTGTTAGGGAGCAACTTGCCCTCAGCAATCAAGGCGTTGTTAGGGGTCCAGTTGCTGTAGAACTCCATGGTGTTACCAGTGACAGCGTGGCTAGGGTCATTAGTAACGGAGTCATAGTCCTTAGGCTCAGTGCAGTGGAATCCCTGAGAAGGATCGGTCACATTGTAGGGGTTGCAGAAAGGACCGTTGTTGATGGGGTTCTCTAAGCCCTTGATGGTCTGACCACCCAAGAGGTTGTCAAGGGAGCGGTTCTCCATGCACAGAAGGACGACATTCTTGATCTTAGACTTTAAGTTCTCAATGGAGGAATCCGAATGAGGCTGGTAAGGGTTGGCGGGAATTGCCGAGGCGGCGGCGGCGGCGGCGAAGGCCAGGATACCGAAAAGAGCACTGGGATGCATTTTTTTTCAGTGGCAGATTTGACTGATGATTGTGTCCGGAGAAGAGGATGCTGTTACACCTATCACATACGTTATGATCAGCGGTAAACCCTGCTCCTTTTTATATACCTGAGCTTGGATTCCAGGCCAAAATCGCTTTTGCTTTGTTTGGATCCCACGTGGGTGCCTTGGGCATTCCGTCTGGAGTATATCATCTTCCTTTGAGAAATGCACCATCGGAAAATGCGTTGAACGATACGAGCTTTCGCTCTCTGTGGACATTATTGCTATTATTCGTGGTGCAAGTACCCGTGCAGATCTCATATCGCCCCACTCTCCTTGGGAGAGTGCATGCCGTTAATTCGCAAATAAGGTGAAGGCACGTGCATTCGGCAGGCTGCTGGGAATGCATGTGCGGCCAAGAAAGGGGTGCAGGGAGTGCAGGAGACTCGGCCCGTTGTTACATGGAGACCCCCATCCTGACCCCCATCCTTATCTTAATTCATCCTTATCTTAATTCATCCTTATCTTAATTCTTCACGGGCCCACAACTACATCTCCAATGACAGCTCTGGTATAGATCACGCTTTTCAGGTGCAAGCAGTTGGTTCCATGGCAGATAGTAGATTGTCGGGGCTCCTCTTCCCTGCTAGCACCAAAAATAGCCGTTCTGGATCTCTTTGGACTTTACGGTATCCACAATGTTCTCACGACATCGGATACCACGCATACCACAAAGGCCTACGAAGGTAGCTTTGAGAAACATCCCGTCTGGGGCGGTGGAGCATGGCTGGTCAGACGTATCTACTATCTTTGGACAAAGTCAAGACCGAATGGAGAGTAAGATTTAGTTCAAGGTGCCTGACTATAATCGGCGCTTGGATATCTAGCGTCGTCTCCTTGGAAATACCAGGCAGCGTATTGGATGAGCCAGTCAAGTCACCGCCCAGAGCCACGTTGGCGTGGCGGTATGACCCCTCCACGTGCGTACCTGCATTCAGTTCTCTCCGTTCTCGGCTACAAGCGCGGGCGGACCAGAGTGTAAAGCATAGCACGTGTAGGGATCAGGTAGCTGGAGAACCAGTCATGGTGATTCCAAGGCTTGCATGGCACGTTCTTGGCCGGCAACATAATAAGCTCCGCAACGTTATCTCCCGGAATTGGATATATCCGTACCGAGGGGGAGATAAGTATCCGCTGTGGGGCGGCTGCGGCTGTTCTTTCGGCACTTCAACCCGCACACGCAAAACAATACATAGTAGCCGTAAGTGGGTTGCTATGTTAATTCTTGCCAAGCCAGCATCTGCAATCCGGGGCCGAACCTGCCTGATCTCCAAAGCCCAGCCTAGGACGAGATCCAATTACAAATGGAGATCAGCCATTGAACCGTTAATTTTTTTTTTCATCGGATCACACTGGACCATTTCGAACTTAGACATGAGGCGAGATGTCGGCTGCCATCGAGTCGCCCCACGTGCAGAGCCTAAGGCGGAGGAACGACCGGGCATCCTGGAGAGCGCTGAGTTCTATTGTGCCAATTGAATGAGGGAATTTGGAAATAAGTATCGTGGAAAAAGGTCTATCGGTTGACAGTGCATCTCCATACTTGCTGACAGTCGGTAATAGTTAGTGTGTCGGAAATCGTGTAAAAATAAACTGGAGTTCACCAAACAACTTCAACCTCGCCGTGATTACTGGCAGTACTCTACGCTTAGGCTTTAACCCAGTTACGACTTTCGATTGGACTGTTGTCAATTATGGCTTTCGATCCTCTGACAATGCCATTCTACAGTGCTGCCAATCTATATGGTGGTATGGTTCTTAGTGCCTTTGTTATCATTGGGCTTTACTGGTCGAATTACAAGACTTCCGATTAACAAAAACACTTTGTTGACGAATACTGGTGCTTCCGATGCAGTGCAAACGGACGAGAAGAAGTACCAGAAGTACTCGCCCCTTTTTTACTCTGCTGGTGCATTATTAACTACTGAAGCAAGTTTTGTTTTTCATACCTCAACGGTCACGCGCATATCTTTGAGTGAATGGAAAACCCTATATGAGTCTTTGAATGACATGATTCGGGACTTACGGAAGCCTCTCCGATCATCAAACTACTTGAAGTTCGATGATGGCGCATTACGAAGAAGCTCCTGACTGGTAGTTTTATGCTGTAATTTGTGGGCAGATTTGCTCTCTTGGTTGCTGCTGTTACGGCGTATCCGACGCAGACGAAGGTGTCTGGCCTTATTGTATTTGGCATCAGTTTTGTGTGCTTGATTCCTATAATGCTACTGGAATCGATTTCATGCTACAATTTCGGTACGGCCTTTTACCGAAATAATTTCCGCTACATTTGGCCTGGCAATGCGTCTTCCATGATGTTGATGCGAATATATGGAAACGCGATGGATTCCATTGCTTCGGTGTCTATCTCGAATCAGCAGCTAGCTTACTATGCGAGGGTTCCGTCATGCGCAATCTTCTGGGTTCAGGTTCTCGGAACTTTTTGCAATGCTTGGTTACGATTCGGTGTTTTGAACTGGCAAATGTCCAATATCCCCCCGACTTCTGTTCCCCCCACACACAAGTGCAGAAATTCAAATGCGCAAGCGAGCAAAACTTCTATGCAGCGTCGGTCACGTGAGGTTATTGGTCCTAGGTGCATGTTTGACATGTGTCCACTTCTCAAGTATTGTTTTCTGATAGGTTTCCTGTTGGCATTCCCCCTCTATATTATCAAGCTAAGGTTCCGTCAGAAGCTGCAATATGTCAACCCGATGCTCATTGTTGGAGGAATGTGCAACTGATCCCCGTACAAGCTACCATACTTCACTCTGGGCATCTATGTTTCGGTCGCGTTCATGTCCCTAATATCACCCTTTAATCTCCTTAATCTCCTGAATCTCCCGAATCTCCCACCACACGATTTTCCACTTCTCCATATCCCAATCCCCCAATAACTCCCTTGCCAATTGCCTGCACCACACCCAAATCTATATTACTTCCACCTTCTTCATTCACTTTCCCCTGCCTGCTTTCTTATCCAATAAGAATTGAACGAATACCAAACTGCCAACTCACACCAAACCTGAAAAATCCCTAATGCCTAGCCGCCTTAACTCATTTCCTGATCGAGCGCTAAAAGCTAAAACTAAAAACTCTAATTTTTAAATTAAACCTTTTTCCTTTACAGGAAAAAATACTTTACCAATTTTTCAAAATCACCAACCGAACTTGCAATTCAAGAAACAAATCCGCCCAGGCCAATTGTCGCGCAGTTTACCCCATCCCAATTGCAGTCTGCCGCCCTATCCGATTAGTGATGACGCACGTTATCGAACACGAAGGTTCGAGACAAACACTCTTGAAGCTCTAACATAGGAGCAAAGACAAATTGTTTTATATCAAACGCTGTGTAGAAATCCGATCGCCTAAGTATAGCGTTGCTGAGATTATTAATGACACCAGTGCCTGAATTTTAATTAGAGATATACTCCGTCATCGGGTTGGTACCAGCTATACTCATCGCGAGGACAGACTTTCGCTGTCGAAGTAAGTTCTGTGTAGTCTCTCAGGCAAGATATGTCGTGGCGGAATACTGCATTGATAACGTTATGTTCGACGAATTTGTTTGAACATAGAATTATATGAATGTGAGTATACAAATTTGTGTATATCCTATTTAATTTATTTAGACTGTAAGTAATCACAAAAACAATTGGAGACTCTTACATTTGAATCGAAATGAACAATTTTATAACCTTAAAGTGTCCTGTCTGATCTGTATACATTTGCTTATTTGTTATTTCCTCATTCTCACAAGTTTAAGCAATTATTTGGTAAACTACAAAGCAAAATTGATAGATTTTTGCGCTCTGTAATGGCTTTTAGTACATTTGATCAAATTGCGGCATGCTCGTCTCCAAAACACGAAAAAGTGCGAAGTCGCTACTCGGTAAGTGTAGTGCTATAGACACAGGGAATTATATCTCAGGTCGAACATCAGTATCGTTGGTACCTGAAACGGTCATGAAGCTTTGATCACTGCTGCTGTAATATAGACCTCTTGTGGATTTGATTGATCATACTGGCCGGATGTTGGATGCAAGCAACGATAGGGCATCGCTGACTTTTGCAACTGGCAACGGACTAATTTACCCAATAAATATGACCATCTAACCTTATAAAGCTACTTCTCCACTCAGATGCCTCCGTGAACTCAAAGATAGGCCTACACTTCCGCCAACGGCTACCGGGAATGAGCATGATGCTGTTGTGAGACTACTGCTTGAAAATAACGCAACTGTGGAATCTACTGATTGGAATGCCGAACGCCACAATAATGGGCCGCATAAACAACCGTGAGACTGTAACTTATGTACCTGGCAACAAAGTCCGCACAATACGGGAAACTTAAAAGAAACATCGGTGTTTCTAGTATGCTCAGTTCCTCGCGTGCCTAGCCCAAACCCTTCCAACATGGAGATGAGGCTTGCGCGCTACTTTGCAATATTTCTTCTATCCATTGTTCTCAAAACCTTATTTATTATTGTACTGTTTATTGTATTAGTGTATTGTCGTCGTAGTGCGTCATTTTATTACTGTGCTATAGCAACAAGTCAGCTTATAACACTAATATAAGAAAAGAAGAGGACGAGTTCTAATATATCTATCTTACTGGATGATGTAGCGCACTTAGTCTTCAATTAAGAACACTCAGTATTAATCCTACCTCATCAATAGAAATTCCAAACAAAACGTCGTTTTAAACGCTAACAGAACAACTGCATAAGATTCGATTTGATAAAACATGACTGGACTCTTCTGTCATTCTATCTCCGAGATTGAAAATAATATTATGTCATTATATAAGTAATCAGAAAAGCATACTCCTTGGTGAATATAATAGCACTCATACAACTTTGCTCTGCCTCATATCCACTTGTTTCATCTCATCCTTCTTCAACTCCTGTAAACGCTTCAATTCTGCTTCCTTCAACTTTGCCTGTATCGACAATCGCTCGGGAACTAGTTTTTGTCTCTTCTCCGTAATCTTCCATCCCACCAATCGTTCCTTACCGAGGGCCTGAAGCGTCTTCTTCTCTACAAGACTGTATTCTGAGAGATCCTCCCTATCAAAGTTAAACGGCACCTTGAGTGTTATAGCAGGATTAATAATGATACGAGGGATTCTAAGGCTGTTGTTTGACGCCGAATGAAGCATCAGTGGATGCAAGAGATAAACGTCACCAATGTTACCAACTGCTTCGACAAACTCTCTGCATGATTTAACAATATTGATAAAATTATTTCTTCCAGACAACTGCTGGGAGAAAGTTGGGTTCTGTGCTCTTGGCGTATATCCTGGACTGACGCCCTCAGGATGCTCGTACTAAGAAAAAACAAATCAGAGAAATCCTTAGTATAAGTAACTAGTAACAATGTTCACTAGACGCATAAACAATATATATAACTCACCAGATACTGTGCAATTTTAGGAATGCCCTCCGGGCAGATGGCAGTCGCACCACCCTGAGGTTGGATGTCAGTGAATAGAGGGATCACCAATAGTCCCTGCTCGGGGCTATCCAGATAATGCACAAAGAAATCACCGTCAACATGCCATCCTGGTAGATCCCTAAGATTAATCTGCTTGCCTTCTCCCTCAGGCGTGCCCAGATTTACAATCAGACCGTCAGTCCACAGCTGACGCTTTTTGACATCAGTTACAACGTCACTTTTTTCATAGTCATTCGTAGGGCCTGAGGCAGCGATGCGTTCTTCTCCACCTAGCAGTTCGCAAATGGCAGCCCAAGCCTTCGGCGCGAACGTACGAACGTCTTCACTAATGTGGAAGGGCATGTTGATGCGTTCAGAAGTCCAGGTAGTCTTGTCATTTGGGTCCATACCAAGACGGATCCAGACATCTTTGGTCCATTCCGCGGCTTTTTCACGACTAAAGCAACCTTTCAAGCGCACATAACCATGCTTCATGAAATGGGCCTTTTGCTCCTCCGTAAGGTGATAGCATTCCAAATCTGCTTTCATAGTGTAATGATGGATAACTCAAATTTAAGGAAGGACCAATAAGGTTAAGTTATAGATACCTGTTTCTTGTATAAAAACGAAGAGTGAGCTTTGAATGTTATGGACAGGATGTCGAGTACGCATATCATTGGGTTTATAAATACATCCCATCGTTTGAGCCTCGGCTAATTATATGATATCCATTAAACCCGTAAAGCGGGGTCGACAAAAGTTGTTGATTGTTCGTGGCCATTGGACTGAAGACAATAACTTTAATAGGTTCAGTCCAACTTTGGACTCCAGCCCACTTATACGAGTGCCTAGAAATCACCAGCCAGAAATCTGAAACAGTCTCCATGTCTACTTAGGGCTACTGTAAAGATAGTTATGCAGTAATATCAATACATCTCGCATTCTTGAAATGAATGTAATGCTATCAAGTTGAGGGAGCCTTTGTCGCGTGTGTGTTTCCTAGAGAATTGCGGGGAAGTGAGGAGGAATACAATCGCTCAGTTGGGATAAATAAAAGTATGACTTCACCACAATCAGATACTTATAGGAGCCTCTACCACTGAAAATATCTCTTACAATAAACGGCCTTTGATATCGCACAATTCTCTGATATCGTAGCCTTCTGATGTCTGTCATTTTAGGTCCGTAATAATCTTCAGCATGTCAAATTTGTAAGCTTATGTGTATAGTATAGCGCGACTTAGCCCGCTCACCCAATTTTGAATTGTTTAGCAAAGTATTAACTTAAGTCACGGTGTAATCATCATAACCACGTAACGTCAGTCGTGGCATAATCAGAATTATGGCATAATCATAGTATTTGTTCGACACGCTCATATAACTTGTGCATGTACTTAACAGCAACAAAGATACAGTCTTGTAATTCCTTTTGTAGCTCTTCTTCTGGCGTATCTGCATCCTCTATATCAAATCCAGATAATGTTTTGGCCTGGTTGGGGCTTTTTTTGCCCTTCTTCCTCGAGCCCTCAAAGGCGGCTTCCAGCACCCCATCACGTAATTCTTCACGGGATATTCTGAATTTGCCTTTTATAACTAATCTTTTTCCTTTTGTAACCTCTCTTCTTTTATTTAGTAAGCTGCGAAGGTTAGAATTCTCATGTTCGAAATTATATTACGCGTAGAATGTCGCTCGGTCCGAGCTGCCAATTCGCGAAAATGTGATCGAAGAGGTGTCTCCAACACCTCAATACGCTCTTGAAAAAAATTATTGGCATTGCGTAAGGCTCTAAGCTCAGGAGAAGAGCTACTGAGATAGACAGGCGTATATGTTTTATTTGGAGGTGAACAAGGTGGTGTTTTCGTAATACGTCTATCATTTGTCCGCTCATTCGGTAGGTAACGAAGTGCTTTTTCACGATCAAATGGAACCAATCCAGCTCCGCGCCAACCTGAGGCAATGTTTTGTCCTGTAAGTCTCTTACTTCGAGCCTGAATATATCCCTCTAGCCATTCTGCCTTTTTTATCCGTATCAGTTGTGCTTCGTGAAATGGAGACAGTGCCATCGTTAATGTCTTCTTTAAAGGTCCAAGAATGGCAACG
>JAKTSW010000163.1:0-18397 GCA_030580435.1 Babjevia anomala
TCCCTAATGTCCCTAATGTCCCTAATGTCCCTAATGTCCCTAATGTCCCTAATGTCCCTAATGTCCCTAATGTCCCTAATGTCCCTAATGTCCCTAATGTCCCTAATGTCCCTAATGTCCCTAATGTCCCTAATGTCCCTAATGTCCCTAATGTCCCTAATGTCCCTAATGTCCCCTAATGTCCCTAATGTCCCTAATGTCCCTAATGTCCCTAATGTCCCTAATATAGAGAGCTCGAAAACGTATGCAGACTGAAAAAATCATGCGCTACATGCTTGCAACTTCGTTTCCAACCGATACCAAGTCGCATGTCCTCCTAACTTGCAACAAAGTCCATCGCCTCACGGCAATAGAACCTCCGGTTTATCTGATTGCACTAACAACAAATACTGAACCTTTAGCTTCGCCAAAAGACAATTACGTCAAACCAAAACTGAACAACCTCATCTCACTATTCGTCATCACAATCTATCGCCGGATTTTCAATTAAAGTGTCATACGTGCCATACTTGCCATACTGTAGCTTCAATGCTTCCCAGTGATTAAAAGACGACTCTCCTACAATCTGCTCCGATCTGCATTAACGAAGTTTACCGAACCTTGTTTTGGTCCACCGGTGGGGCGATCATCATCTTGAACTAACTGTATCTGTGGAAAAGCTCGATGCACCTCTTATTCAAACTCTAATAGTTCTAGGGTCTTGTTCCTTAACCATTCTGGCTCATCACCACCTGCATCTGCGCTCGGTCATCCCGATGATTGCTAAGCAAGCATGGATAGCACGGCAGGGTATCCGAAGGTGCCACCTGTTTGATATCCACTCTGGAAAATGCCAGAATTTTAACTCTCTGTAAATTATGAACCTATCTTGCCTGCCTTGCAAAACCTGAAATTAACCATGCAATGGCTATTTAGATCACATAGTCCATTGCTAAACAAAATTTATAACGGCTTGCAATGAGATGTTAATTGAAATTTTCTTGTAAATTTCAAGAAATTGCAGTATTATCTAAATTGATCTGTACTTATCACATCATTTAAACTTGACATTTTATGCTGCAACCTTAGGAAACCCACACGTCAATTATAAACTTTTTAAACATGTCTCTCACTCGCTATTCAAATGCTTTTTCATCACCAGAATTGGACGCTGTTCAACTTTTACAGTTACTAGTGGTGGTTCAATTTTACATGTTGAAACTTGGGTCCAAAACGTTTTCTATATGTCGTGCTGGCAGAGACGAATAACAAGTGGTCTTGCGTTAAGGGTGTGAATGTCTAGACAGCCAAACAGCCAAAATCTCACACGTGATCTCGGGAATATCTATAGCGCAAATTAAATTGCGGGGAACCTAACCCCGGGGCTTGGGTTGGGTTATGCATGAGGGTTTTCAATAATCTATTAGATAGGTTCTAACCTTTTAGATAACATTCTTATTGCTTGTCCTGCTACAATGTAACATATTGTATTAAAAACCATATTTAACTTGAGATATGGAAATAAGTCTCAATAAATATAGACAAATTCATCATTCTTGCGATCTGTCAAATCCTGGAACGCATTAACACCCAAATGCTGCGCATTCTCTCCCTGGCCATCAGCATCGAAATCAGCATACTTAGCCTCCATCGATAGATCATGAATAACAGCTTTCTTCCCATTCGTGACGCGCTTCTTCCGCTGCAGCCTGTTGAGCAGAATCAAATTAGCCAACTGGATCAAAATAATAACAATGAATGTCACAAAGATGCAAAGGACCGCTCGTAGACCAGGGATATAGTAAGGTGCATCAGCGGAGGCGAACAAGAGTGGTCCCACGATGTTGCCTGATGAGGAAGCAGCGTTGTAAAGAGTCATAACGACGGACTTCTTCGTTGAGCCGGCAGTATTGCCCACGATCCAGGCGACTATGAGCGGTTGGCTGCCGAAGAGGAATGCAAGCATATAGTAAGCTGCAAGGAGGGCTCCTTGATCCTTAGGGGTTCGGGGAAGGGTATAGAGCATCGCAAGGCCGATAATGACAGGTATATTGAGAAGAACAAGGAAAACAGACTTAACGCGAAACTTCACCGCAGCGTATGATGTCATCATTATAGCAAACAACTGAACGACGCCATATGGTATATTGAGCAGCGATGTGATCGCTGGATTAAAGCCGAGGCCTTCCAGGAGAAGTGGGCCAAAAGCCGTTGATACCCCACCGCCAACGTTGAGGAGAAAGGACATGGAAAACCAGAGATACGTTTTCAACTCCATTCCAACTTCAAGTACATGAGACCACTTGAATTCTTGGTTCCCAATACCGGTCTGGTTTGCGCGGAGACGCTCGACTGCCTGGGCACGTTCGTGTTCCGTTAGGAAGCGGGCACTAGTAACATTGTTGTCGAGTCTCCACACCACGAACGGTACGGTGAGAACGGTAACCAATCCTACGAACAAAAAGATGCTGCAATGACGTAAGTAATTGAGATGTCAAGTCGTCATTGAGATGCACAGGAACTTACATTTGCCAGGACTCGATGTACTTCGATTTAATCTGGCCCAAACCATATGAGAGAGATGAACCGAGAATGGTCGACAAGCCATTTGTACCATACCACATTGCAACTCGAAGCGGCTGCTCAGCACGACGGTACCAATGGCTGGTAATGACACCAAAAAGCGGAAGGCAACTTCCTTCGAAGATGCCAAGAAAGAGGCGTGTAACAAGGAGACCATTATAGTTTTTGCAAGCTACCATCATGGTTTGAGCTATACCCCAGCCAAAAAGAAGTACGGGCATAAGGATGCGATGGGGAACTTTGACAATCAACACGGCTGAAATAGGTTGGAACCCCAACGTTCCCATAGCTGCAATCGAGCCGATCACAGAGTATTGATTCCCGACAAGATGTGTGTCTGCTTGGAGACCGAAGATAGCAGCATAACCGAGGGAAGTCTTGTCCATAATCTAGAAAGACATTAACATTCAGTCAAACAGAACTGCAATAAACGTAAGTGAAAACTTACCTGGAGAAGGTAGACCCAAATAAGGATGCTGAGAATAACTTTATCGGTTTTCCGGAGAATACGCTTATTCTGTTTTGTGAAATTATCAACATGGCTCGAACCGGCAGCGTGAAATGTAAAAGAGAAAATGAATACGTACATCTTCTGCCGTAACCAAGATTCGTTTGTTACCAGTAATGACATCGCTTGCATGGACGTCATCATCCTCTTTGATAAAGTCGTCTTGGAGAATACCAATATTTTGACCACCCACCCCAACGTCTTCACTATAGCTGACAGTGGACTTTTCTACTACAACGTCTTGTTGACCTACCGCTGTATTGGCATTTTCTTTCTCCATTTGAGCAAAAAGGTTAAATTAATTGATTTATTATAGGAAAGCTAGGGAGAACAAGTTCACAACTTCGGCCAATTGGATTAAGAAATCTACTATGGAAAACCTCAAGGGACTCTGAGAGATACTTATACACGTTGGGACAACCTTGACAGGGTGGCCGTTTTCGATATCTTTCTTCTCCGGCCAGAGTCAGTGTCCTTAAGAAGAAGGACTAGAATTGGCGGGGAAATGTCATATGACGTTATGCGAGTGTTGCTCTGGTGTAAATAGTATTTATCCTACATTGAGCATGATTGGCAAGTACCATCCAAATCAGCACTGTGAAATCGATGTTGCTAATTGTGCGAGTGCTTGTAGATAGTAATTAAGGTACTGGCGTGTTGATGGCATTTGCAATCAGGGAGCCTGCGATATCGCTGATTCATTTGCGATCAAAGAGTCTGCGATATCGCTGATTCTCACTTCCGAGCTGCAGTGTGTGTTATGTCTCGCGAATAAAGCGTTAATGAGGACTATGGGAATATGCCCGCCATCAACTTCCCCAAGTTTCGCCAAAAAAAGTGATATGCCTCCAGGCTGAGCTTTGCCTTTAAGACAAGTGGTCGAATGACAGGTTTTCAGATATCATCCTAAATTGAGCATGATTGGTAAGTACCATCCAAATCAGCATTGATGTTTGTTATCTCTCGCGAATAAAGCGTTAATGAGGAGTACGGAGATATGTCCGCCATCAACTTCCCCAAGTTTCGCCAAAAAAGTGATATGCCTCCAGGTTGAGCTTTGCCTTTAAGTCAAGTGATCGAATGACGGATTTTCAGATTTCATAGGTGATGAGGCTGATTGGTTAGCACCATCCAAATCAGCACTGATGTGTGTTAGTGTCGCGAATAAAGCGTTAATGAGGAGTACGGAAATATGCCCGACGTCAACTTCCCCAAGTTTCCCCACAAAAAGCTGATTTTCCTGCAGGCTAAGCTTTGCCTTTAACTCAAGTGGTCGAATGGACGGATTTTCAGATTTCATAGGTGATGAGGCTGCTGATCGCGTTCTGCGGCTCATCAATCGATAATTGACGCCAGCGCGCAACGCATAAACTGGTACCAACGAGGGGAATCTGGCTGTCTAATTAAAACATAGCATTACGATGGTCAAAAGTGATGTTGGTGCAATGTGATTTCTGCCCAGTGCTACATTAATGTTACCTTACTAATACTGAATGCGTTCTATATATTATTGATCTAAATTCTGCTAATAAGGAATATGAAATCTTATGGAGTTATGGCAGGCAAGATTACATATTCGCTAAAAGCAACCTTAATAATATCGGATTTTTATCCGTTACGCCCCACATGTCCCGTGCTGAGCTACATTCGGACCCAGCTACTGCGGGGATCTGACGACAGCAATATATTATGAAGACTATATTCTAGATATATCGACTTTATTATTCATTTCTATACTTTTTGTATACGTTTAGACATTTATTCAAATAAGTGGATTTTTAGATAAAGCTTAAATGACCTATCCGCAAAATAACCTAACTTGGCAAATTATGCAAAATGCCGCCAAAGGCAATTATGCTGTTGGTGCCTTCGTATGGTATATATTCCAATAATATTGAGATCACCAGCAACTGAGAGCTTGTAATAATAAGTCTTTAAGCTACAATCTAGAATCTATCCTAGGGGTAATTCGGGCAGCGGAGGCGAAGCGCTCGCCTGCGATGATCATGGTCTTCCCTTGGTCCATGCATTTTCAAGGGCGCGAATTCATAGAATACATTGTGAAGGCAGCGCACAACGCTTCCGTTCCTATCGCTCTTGGACTTGATCATTGTACCAAGGAGCCTGATGTTGATTTGGCTTTGACAATGCCATTTGACTCTATTATGGTTGATGCATCTAGTAAAGATCCGGAAGATAACATCAGATATTGCAAATCTGTCATGGAGATTGCCAGAAAGCGAGGAATCACCATCGAGGCAGAAATGGGTAGAATTATTGGATCTGAAGATGGTGTCCCGCCTGTCGATATGGAAGCACTCTACACCGAACCAGATCTTGCTGCAGAATTTCTAGAACGGACTGGAGTCCAGTATTTAGCCCCGTCTATTGGTAATATCCATGGACCTTATCCACCTGGAGGTCCTGAAAAATACTGGGAACTGGATCGGTAAGTGGTTTAAGTTAGCAAATTTATGTTTTAGGTATCTGATGAGGCAATGAGGTAGTCTTCAGGCGATTCGGGAAAAAATTCCGGCAGATACTCAATTAGTGCTACATGGTTTGTATCCAGCCAGCGATGAATTAGTACAAAGAGCTATCGCAGCAGGAGCCCTCAAGATTAATGTCAATAACGTCATTCGAAAGCCTTATCAAAAATTCTTGGATGAAGTAGGGGGTAAGCTAGATCTCACGAAACTGCATGAAAGAGGAGTTGCAATTTTCGCAGAGGAAGTTGGAAAAATGATGGATTTATTCAGGTCTACTGGAAAAGCATGATAGCATTTTTTTGATAAACATCTATTATAAATTATTAAGCTAGGTCTACAGTGGTCCTTGCAACTAAAAAATACCATGTCTCTACTTCTCTTCGAAATTCATCTTCCCGATAGATTCCTCTGAATCAAGAAGCTTGTCAGGCGGATACACAGGGTCAACTTATCTGCTCTTTGGAGGCCAAGAGTGTGCAAAGAATATAGTGAATCAAGGCTGACATTCAAATCCGTAGAAGAAACCAAGATTATATAGTCTGACCATTCCAACAGTCATATTAACTTTGGGATTTATAGAGTGAACAAAGCTAGGTAATAGAGGAACCCAATCACAAAATCACGACACAAGAGCGCGCCAGTTCGTACCATATTTATTATATTTATAGATACCATTCGGATTGTAAAGCTCTCTGATATCATACTTCTTTTTGTGAACGAGCCAGTAGTCATTTAACAAAATTCCACCAATTCCGCTAATCAAAATTGGATACCAGACATGAAACTAAGAAAAACAGCTAGAAATGAGAATGTTCTACGGAATCAATGCCCACGCACCGATTACAGCGACAATGATGTGGCCACCGTATCATGTTATATTTTGGGAACAGACAGTTGAGATCGTTAGGAGCAGCAACACAGTTTACAAACATGTTCTTGGCCAACCTGCGAGATCAAGACAATTGCAAAGAAGGCAGCAGCGGCCCGCCCCCCCAGAAATCCAGTGATCTATGAGCAGTAAAGGATTCCACTAAATCTGACCATGCAGCTTTGCGTACCAGCAGCACCAACAACGCCCATGATGGCCATAAGCGCATTAGAAAATGGAAGAGCAAAAGGTTGGAACAAAATTGAGAATTGGCGTCTCGTATTACGGGAGCAATCTGAGGCATTCGTGGCATAAGTCGATCCTCCTCCCAAATCAGAATAGAGACAGGCAATGAAGGTAAAAGCCGACACGAACAGTGCTTCCTTGAGAAAATACATTTACGCCAGGCATGTGCTTAGTAGTGTTGACTATCCATCCCATAATAGCAAAGTCAGCTATAGGTGTAAGAAGTACACTTAATCAAAAAGAACACTCTGGTATTTTACTATCCTGATCAGATGCATCGGGATACAGCATAAGAAACAAAGAAAGTAGCTAATAATAAATTCAGTGTCGATATTCTGAGAGGCTGGAATTGTATTGTGAAGTCCTGAATAACTGTGGTCAGATGGCATACAAAAGCGATCGTACACACTCGCAGCCGGTATAAGCCTGAATACCATACCAGAAAATACCAGTGATCATTCGCATGCAAACAATCACATACGAAAAATAGAATCCGAATGAACTCGGCTGAAGACAGGGAAACAGACGTGGTAGCGCGCACTAGGGTGCGCATTGAAGGAAATCAAGCTAAGTTCAACAATGCCATTCTCCAAGATAGACCGGCTTCCGTGAGCGAGGCAGCAGCACGCCATCCTGAAGGCGAAAGGGCATCCAAGGCCCAGTACAATGCCAAGTTCGTTGTTGATAGGAAACGGGATCCAGATCTTCATTACTCTACCTATCTGTGTTACCGGAAGGCAGCTGGCACTTTCGCAAGAACCTTTTCCAGGCACTGCTTGGAAACTCTTCGGGCTCTCTTGCTGTAATATCCTAATTGGGATGTCGATGTAAATCTCAAATTTGGGTTCCGCCATGGCTCAGTCGGAATTATAGATTCAAAGAATCGAAGATATAAATAAGCAAATATGCGGTAAAAAAAAATGAACGAGCCAAAAAAGGATTTGAAAAAGAGGGTGTTTCTAGGTATTTAAGATCTTGACAGCCAGGGCTGCTAAAATGGAAGAAGAATCTTGCTGCTAGCTGTAATTAGATACGGCACTCATCCGACTGTCGAATAGAAGCTGCATTAGAGCGAAAATGCACTGGTTGAATCATTATGTAGAAGGCTTATCAAAAAGAGACCTGTGAACTGATGACAGACATGTCCGGTTAAGAAAGTATGTAAGTCTCACGAGCTATATCATGCACATGCTCATGTAGAAACTGTGGGCTTAGACAGACTCGAATTTGCTTTAAACCTTTTCAGCACAGTAGTTTAGTGCCTTGGCCTACTGATAACAAGAATTTCGCGAGTACAGGAAGTGATCACGATCGCACGGCCATATTTTGATAGCGTATTCGCGTATGAATTATAGCAGCCAATTGTCGCAACGTTTAGCTCCATTCCATTTCTCTTCTTGCGCCACCACTTCCTCTTCATTGCCGTCCAGATTCGTTACTCTTACATCCCTTCCTGTTACCGTCCAAACCACTAACGTTAATCTTTTAGATCTTTAACTTTGGCAACTGTTGGATTTCCTGTGAAGGAAAAGAATGATATGGTTGCTTACTATTGTTGTTGAAGAAAGTTCTTTGTTTGACTGGTTTTCATACGTTTTATCTGTCCCCGCAGCGATCTCATATAGACTTCTATTCCTCATTCATAAATTACTATAGGATAACATTAAAAGACAGTGCTGTGCTCAAATTTATTTATAGACCATTCAACAGGTGCTTCCCACTCAGTTTGTGTCAGCTGTCCTACAGTTTACGAAGTATCCCTCCCTGTTCCTAGGGATGAGATTTTGTCAATTCAGTTGGATTATCTGACCCTAAGATTTTGCAATTTGAGGAGACTGATCCAGTGTTACATCCTCCTGGTTTGAAATTTTGTTTTACATGGTGGGCTAAAGGATCATCTTTTGATGATCCTCTGATTTCACCAATTTATGGAGATTGGGAGGATTGGACGTGTTATGTTGATAATCGGAACCAGAGATATCTTTTGGGCCAATGCTTTGAGAGTTAAGGACAAAATTGCTGAATATATCGAGTATATTAGTCTACCACATGGCCTTTCAGCTGTTCGGATTTTTAGCGGAAGCAAAAGATGTCAACGAGAGAATTGTTCGAAGGTTAAAGGAATAGATTTCACTTGATTTATTTCGATCGTGGTGTCGTTGAGGACCTCAGTCACCTGGTAATGCAATGGCAACCCGTAATGACATACATTTTTCAATACTATCTCAAAAATAACGTAATTACTCAACAGCAAGTATTATACAGTCCTGTATTTCGCTTTCATCATTGTCTTCCACTAAATCTTCACCTTCTAAGCCGATTTCAGGTACTTGCATTTCGTTGTTGTCGGTGTTCTTGCCTTTCTTCTGCTGACGGTCAACCGTCTCTTTTTCAGCACCCAGTAGTCCGTCACGTAATTCCACCCTAGTTATTCTCAATTTGCCCTTTAAAATCACACGTTTGCCCTTCTTGATCTCTTTTCTTTTATTTAGTATGCTGTGAAGAGTTGCATTCTTATGCCTGATTAGAAACAGAGATGTGACAACTTCTGAACCGTCTTCCCTTGCCCCAGTACATGTGTCCGAGTAGGATTGTGGAAAATTTACGCGCCAACTCCAATGGCAAGATTGATCGCAAAGCTGTTAATAAAGTTGCAGCCAGCCATAAAGAGACCATGCCCATGTCTATTTCTACTCGGGAACAATACTAGGCCTGTACCCTCCGACAGATGGCGGCGCACATCGACTCCCGAGAGAGCAGCAGGTGACGGACGATGAGGAAATCAACTGTGCCCTTGAGATGACTGTGCCTAAGTCCGCACTCAGCAGCAGCACGTCAGAGTCGAAAAGAGAAGGAGCAGATAAAGCGAGATGGCATCGAAGTGCTGATCAAGGGTGCCGCGAGCTTCCTGGGCGGCGCCATCGTGCGCTCCCTGCTCCAACACGATACCATCAGCAAGATCCATTGCATTGCGGTGTTCCCAGATGAGGAGGAGAACCTCCGAGAGTCCGATAATCTCCTCTATTAGACGGGCAGTCTGTTGTTGCCAATGCTGGATCTAACCCAGACAGATTGTGTCCAGCTACGGTCGTCCGTCGATGTGATCATCCACGCGGGAGCCAGCGGCCATTGCCTCAACAACTATTCGTCCCTGCGGTACTCAACGCTCATGCGGTCGATGTCACCCTTCAACAACGTCAAGGGGTATTTTGACTTCAAAAAGATGGATGAAGTATCCAGCTAGGTTTCCGCGGTCGCAATCGCACTCGCCCTACTTGGATGATCTGGCGAGCATCAGAAAGGCGCTGGTTCGGTTCGTTTCCGTCACCACTCTGGCGGCATCAAAATGCCGGTGCAGCATTTCCGTTAGCATATGGAACGGATCCATGGATATCTGTTTGAGGAGGACAGCATTGGGGACTGGATCGACAAGACTTTGAAGGCGGGGATCAATCGGTTGATTACAACATACTTGGAGGGCGTGATGGAAGGGGCGATACGATCAAATTTCCTTATTTGGGAGAGACACAGTTGTAACGTTTGATATAGATTCCCTTTTTTTTTTTCTTTTAGACATCTCACATCTGTCATTAGTGGTAGCTTGTTGTAAGAAGTGGATTGTCATATATCCGACCCCTAGCGAGGTGGAGAGTGTGATTTTATGGTTTATATTTTAAAGACATGACGAGACTCCATTGGTCAAAGACACTCCTATCCCCATGTCTGATGTTGCAGAACCCGTGGTAGTGTCGTTCAGCTTGAACACCCTCTCGGCTATTACTCTCCTGCGAACGAAAGTCCCTTCATTTCCTTCGGCCATTTATCGTATATACGCATCCGTCATCTGCTGTGGAGAGGTCTGAACTCCGTTGAAACTAGTGGGAGCAGGGCGGTATGGGTACTGATATGGAGTGGCCGGCTGGCTGGCCTGCTGGCAGTTTGCAAACTGATTCGCGTAGTGAGGGCAAGCATGATGGCGGTAGTCGTCTCTGCTGCAAAAATGTTAGCACGTCTATGGTTCTAGGAGAACGAGATGAGTGGCAGTGAAGGCTTACTGGGAGAGCTTCTTCGCGGCGAAGTAGGCGCAAGTGCCCAGGATCGCGATTTTGGCGAGCGCCATTCCTTTTCTCGGACCACGTACCCTGTGAAGGACGAAGCCTCGGAAGAAAGGATGTCTGGAGTATCGATGGTTATGGAGCACTGAGGAATCCATTGATTACCTTTTTAACAGTGTTGATGGATATTGTGAGTGTATGGTTTTGCAAGAGTGTGAGGCTTTAATAGGGAGATCAAATGGAATGACACCGGAGATAAGCGCGAATTCACCGAGGTACGCACCTAGGCAGGCTTCATGAATGACCGACATACTTAACATACTCCCGTACAACTGATGCTGCTCACTACCTCTTTCGGCCCTGCATTCCTGTATTATCCGCCACACGAAAATTTGCATTAACCTTGCCACCCGAGATTGCTGTTCTCAACCAAAGTCAGGGAAGTACAGGAGACTTGGAATGTCCAAACCCAGGTTGGGGTCCTGGAATATCCGAGGCATGTCTTAGCAAAGCTCCTTTTAGCTTCAAATGCGGAGGAAAAACTCACCAAAAAATCAAGGTCGAAGTCAGACGAGGCTGCTGCCGGACTGCAGGCGCTGGTCCCGTTAGTCAGCGTCTCGATGAAGTCCTGAGGTGTGTTGACGGCGCGAGCTGCCTGGAGCAGCGAGTAGCATTTCTTTAAGCCCTGCTTGAGGGTCTCATAGACGGCTTGCTTAACACACTGGCCCGACTCCATGGCTCGAATCTGGCTCAACGTCGCCGACAGAAAATTGTACCGTTTGAAGCTCGGATTGCCGAGAGCAATGACCTGCAGTAGCTGGTCGAGGATGTGCTCGAGGCTTCGGATGAGAGGCTCGCGGTTTGCCTTCACCATTTCGTCCAGAGGGTCGCCCACTGATTGCGCTGATTCGGATGACCGGGTGGAGGCTTCTTCTTCCAGTTGTGTGACGATCTCCAGCCCCAGCACCATGGTGATGTCCAGACTGAGGGCTCCTCTAAATGAGCCTGTGCCGACAATGGTAAGTCGTGAAAGGTCGTCCAGTACATCTGAGGGAAGATTTAGACTGTCGGCGTAGGACGCGATGACCATGGATGACTCTAAGCAAACTTTCCGCGATAAGTAGTATCGGGGATCCTTTCTGGCCTGGATCATAAACGGTCGGTGCAGAAACAAGATGTTTCTGCGCAGGTACATGTCCAGAAACTTGCGATGGAAGTCTGTCGGTCCCAGGTCTCGACTGGCATGACGAAACATGTTTAAGTGAAAGAAGGCAGCGATATCCCGGCAGGCAGTCCTCAATTCCGTGCCCAGCTTCAACGTCGTTTCGTAAGACTGCTCCTGGCGGAAATCATTCATCAGTCGGGCCACTTCTAGACGCAATGGCAAAGATTTCAGCAGCAGAATTTGAATGGATGACTCCGTGAAATCATTGCTGGACTTGGGAGCAGGTGGAGTCTTTGTGTTCGGATCTATGTCTTTGTCATCAATATTTGATGGTGTCTTGCTGTCGAAGTCATGAGGAGAAAGAAAAAGAAGCATAGCTGAGTCCAGAGAAGACTGAACAGCCAGTTCAACTACGGTGGCCCAGAGTCGCCGTCGCATCTCCGACTGGAACACTGACAAAGCTGGGAAGAGTGCATGATCACGGTGCAACCCCATCGTCATGGCCATTCTCAGCAGAGACCCCGTCGAGAGCCACGTGGACCCCCCCAGAGAGTTGGTCTGGCGTGAGAGAAAGAGCAGACAAAAGACCTGCAGCCCATCTAGATTGAAGGTCGACTTTTCAGAAGGCCCTGCGAGCCACCATTGAGCAGCATAGATCCAGACCTTAGCCAGACGACGAATACGTTCGAAGTCGCCTCTATCAGGATAAAACGTGGTGCCGATTGCGAGGATCAAGACCAGCTTCATGAGGAAGTGCTTTGAGGTGGACTGGGGTAGTTCCCAGAACTGATGGTAGTCTTTCCAGAATGATGGGATGTGAATTATTCGGTAGATTAGTTCAAAAGTCCGCAGGTAGTAATGGACCAGTTCATCGCAAACGGCCTTGGCTGGGATGGTGCTCAGCAGGTCCGGGACTGGATCGTTCAGCCTCACAGACTGCTCGGATTTCATCGACCGTCGCAAATTCCGACAGTCCTCAACGATGCCGGTCAACTCTGCTTTCGTATCTTTAAATGAAGGCTCGGCCTCCTTGGCGTTGCCTATGATTTGGAACTGTGAATCAGTCAGTCTCGACGTCTTGCTTGGGAATGTCACTTCATACTTTCTCAGCGGTGTGCAGCCAGTGACTTTGCCCAAAAAGTTTAGTCTTGTCCGGCGTAATATGGAGGCGTGGAAGCGTTGCAGGGATCGACGACCACTCGGCAGTCGCTGGTGGTGCTGGTTGGATGGCATGAGAGGACTCAGACGGCTGCTGTTCGGCTCTGAGGACCCGGTTACTTAGGTCTCGCACCGCCTGGGCCAGACCGGGATCAGGAACGGCTGAGGCATGGTTTAGCTCACGGCTTGAGAGCAGTTCCTCCAGGCGCTGTAGGCGATGCCGAAGGTCCTGGATGGTCTGCGCATGTTGGCATAGCGGACTAGGAGCCTGCAGACTGCTCCACGTCTGGTCTCGGTCAGCTACCGGGACTTCCGCTTCCACATCGGATAGTTGCGATTGGAGGGTCCTGGCAATCGGAAGAAGTGCCGATTTTGGTGTCAGAACTGCAAGGTCGAGTGATGAATTTGGGACCGAGTGAGACTGGTCGGCCCCGGGCGGGCTTCCCGGGTCGATGGCAGGGCTGTACGAGCAGAGAAGCGAGCTTCGGGCGCGCACACAAGGGCCGCAGGGCATATCTCGGTCACAGCGGATCTTGCGGCGACGACACTGCTCGCAGGACTTTGCTGGTCGTCGGCGCTTGCGTTGTGGAGACGTCGCGCTGGGCGGTTCGTGGTCGGCCATGGCTGCTGGGTGAGTATGAAGTTGAATTAAGCGTCAGACCGAGGAGGAGGTGGTTGTGCAGGAGATAAATATTCGTAAAGCCGAACTGCCGTTTCGGGAAATCTGCGCGGACCCCGAACTTTTACGCGGTGTGGCCGCGCCACGGACTCCGGTCTTGCAGCTTCCATTCTCGGTTGTAACAATGCTTATCTCCGTAAGCTATATTCCTTTTTGCCCCTGAACGCCGCCAAAATTACCGAGCTCTTTAATGAAAATACCGAACAACATCACCTTCTCGGCTTAAAGGCAAACAGCGACTTGCTCTTTAAATTCACTCGCAAAATCCATTTCTGCTGAAAGCTGCCCGAATATCAGATGCACACAGACAGCCAGTGAAGTGATCACTATGACAGACTCATCAGGAACCCCTTCGGTGACTGACTCCGCCCGTCTCGAAAAGGGTCCAGAGCTGGTTCCAGAACAAGTAGCTCCGGCCGGCGAACCCAAGCCAGCTGCCACTCACGAGTTCCCCGAAGGCGGCACCAAAGCATGGCTAGCAGTTGCAGGCTCGTCAGCGGCACTGTTTGTCTCATTCGGCTGGGTCAACTGCATCGGGCTCTTTCAGGCCGAGTATGAGGCCAACCAGCTGAAGAACTACACGAGCTCCGAGGTCTCGTGGATCACCTCGATGGAGTGTATGTTTTTCTGCCTCTTGTCTCTAGTAGCAGCAAGCTGACGTGACCAGTTTTCTTCATGCTGTTCTCCTCCCCCTTGGCCGGCAAGCTTTTCGACAACTACGGACCACGTATTCCTATCGCCATCGGGTCCTTGATGCACGTCTTTGGCCTCATGATGACCAGCATCTCTCACGAGTACTATCAGATCATGCTCAGTCAGTCAGTCTGCTCGGGAATCGGATGCTCGCTGATTTTCACTCCTGCCATCACCGCCGTAAGTTCTCGGGTTTGCTTCTAGACGCAAAATGACTACGCAACTAACTCAGATCTGCAGCCTCAGACATGGTTTCGTAAGAAACGGGGCATTGTCGGTGGTCTGACCGTCGCCGGTTCCTCCCTGGGCGCAGTCGTCTTTTCTCTCATGGTCCAGCACCTCATTCCAGAGGTTGGCTTTGGGTGGACGATGCGCATTTGCGCCTTTCTCATCCTGGTCCTACTCATCTTTGCCAACCTGACCATCACGTCGAACCTCCGACATGCTCCACATCCCTTCAACCTGATGGACTACATTGATCCCTTGCGCGAGCTCAACTTCTGCGTCATGTGTGCTTCCACCTTTTTCTTGTACTGTAAGTAGGAAACAGTCCCCGTCGTATGAGGAGCTGTCGAAGCTGATCTTTTATTCAGGGGCCATGTTTGTTCCTTTCGATTACATTGTCGTGGAGGCGATGCACTACGGCGTGTCGCCGACCCTGGCCTTGTCCCTGGTTCCGATACTCAATGGCGCCAGGTAGGTGTTCCGTGTTCTCCACAAAGCTAGCCAAGGGGCTTTTGCAAGTAACCAAACTAACACTCGTCAGTTTCATTGGTCGGACGGTGCCCAACTATATTGCGGACCACGTCGGCCGATTCAACGTCATGATCTTTACGACCTTATGCTCGGGAATCATTGTGCTCGCATTATGGCTGCCGGGCAGAGGGGATGGTGCAATCATCACTTTCGCGGTCCTGTTCGGTTTCAGCTCGGGCGTCGGCATCGGTCTGGCTCCGGTGCTCATCGCCAACATCTCGCCGATGAAGGAACTGGGTTTCCGCATGGGAACGATCTTGGCCATCGCAGCCATAGGAGTCTTGACCAGCCCGCCGATTGCTGGCGCGATCGCTGCCGACAATGGTGGATACACTTATGCTTGCGTGTTTACCAGCGTCAATTTCTTCATTGCCACAGTTGGCATCTTTATCCTCCGGACCCGGCTGGTGGGATGGAACATCACGGCAAAGGTATGAGGAAATTCGCGTTTTAGAACGTGGTTTTCTTACGAGGCTGGGTGTTGATGCTGCGATGCAATTGTATTCTTGGAGTATTCTTCTTCACTCGATGTAGACTTGGCTATAGAGAACCTTCTAAATTGACATGAGACATGAGTGTCTAAGAACTCGCTGAAAATTTATTCCAAGAGAGTGACGATGTCTGTAATGAAAAGGTTGGCTTGTCCTGGCCTGGTTAACACTATCCAATGATGCCCACGTGTGACAAATGAAAGTAAAGCGATTATTGACCGCAAGGTACCTAGGTACGCGCGTGCCTTTAAAGACTTTGATAATGACAGATGATGACGCTTCAAGGAAGCCCTTCTATGAACCCTCTGTGCCGCGAAATCGAGGACGAGACTACCGAAATTGAAGTTTATAATGGGAGCTGCCATTGCGCTGCTGTTACTTACGCTGTGAAAAGTGAGCCTTCGACTGAAATTAAAGTGATGTCGTGCAATTGCAGTCTCCGTTACCAAGTTTGTGTTTTCTCTCATATTCTGTCTGCTTGAGCCTTCTCTCAAATTAACATATCGAACCAGAATGGCGAACTATGGATCTATCCGACTAAAGCCTTGGTGAGGACTCTCCGGTAGACTATGCCTTTCTCCATGACGACTCTTTGCACTCGTTGTTGCAACAACTTATATGTGACAGGATAGCCAGATTGAGTA
Organism: Babjevia anomala; assembly: GCA_030580435.1. Classification (NCBI taxonomy): domain Eukaryota; kingdom Fungi; phylum Ascomycota; class Lipomycetes; order Lipomycetales; family Lipomycetaceae; genus Babjevia; species Babjevia anomala. The sequence continues at coordinate 16,315 of JAKTSW010000163.1, forward strand.
AGTTGTTTAATCCACTTCAAAATTCGTTTTTCTTGAGCTTCAGATAATAATTGCTGCCTGATTCTGGTAGTGGAGCGTGAAGGGAATCCTTTTAGTCGTCGATAGACTGTTGAAGAGTTGATTTGAAGAAGACGTGCAGCCTCAGACCCCGACCTATATTTGCCTGATTCGACTCAAGCTAATGCTTCAAGGACTAGCCTTTCGTTTTCGGCAGCTGGCTGGTTTTATGGCCATCATTGTGGTGGTGTTATCGAGGAAGGAAGTGGGAGAATCCAAAAAATTATATGATTACGCGACGTGCATGATTAGGCAGCGACTAAGGTTAACCAAAATTTTTACCTAGCTACATTTCATCAGAAACAACAGGGCATCCTATCATATTCAGGACATACGATCCCACTGTTAGCAGTGCGGTGCTTCCTAGCTTGAAGCTAGGAAGCAGCTTTCCGAACCTAACTAGAACTCTCCGATCGTCCAGCCCGATCCTCCGCGTAAGCCTGAATTTACTTTAACAGTCTCACTTGTACGCCTTATCGAGTCAAGTAGAACACCCTACACATCACTAAAGTGGCTGACCACCCTCGAAGTGGGTTGACCTGCATTCCCACTTCTTGCCCCGCCTTTTGCCGTCTCTACACCTGAATTACTTTTTAAAAGTAAAGTTATTAACAATGACCAGCCAGCTCGGTCCCTCTTGCTTCTACTGTACGGGCGTTGATGCTACCTATATAATGCCCACATAATCCTCCATCCCCACTATTGACGTCATGACACTAAAACCCTATTTCCACCATCCGACTGCTTGCAAATTGCACTATCCGCCTCTCGTCTATTCATCCTTATTAAGCCTGCCTAGCTGTCCGTGCGCCGCGAACCATATCCTCCACAGATAACCTGTTGTATATCCCCTGCCTTCAATAGTCAGCCGCCCGAATAGTCTGAAACCCATATCTTTAATGCGTCAATTCTCCTTTGACTTCAATAAATATAAAATGCTCGTGGTTCCTCAACTAAATTTAAATTATCAATTGCTTGTATCAGATTAGTAATTTCTATCCTACTATTAACAATTTTCAACATGTGGAGTCATTTCAAGCTCATAACCACGGCTGTTATATTTGTAGCTAGCAACATGGTCGATGGACGAAAACGCGACGACCTCACCGAATCCACTTTACTGCCACAATCTAAACCTCTACCCTTCTCAACCAACGTTGTCAGACGATTCATCAACGAATCTCTTGTTGCTGATTTGATTAAAAGGTCCGAACCTGAATTTGTACCACTCTACTTCAAATACGTTTATCCCCACCACGACTATCCCCAAGAACAAGCCGCAACAGTAGTCACTGATGACCCATCCAAGGATATATGCGACTGGATATGGACTAGCGGCCTTGAAATTTTTTATGGAGGGCATATATGGGTGCCCCCCTCAATATCCACTCAGAAGTTGAGGCTCAGTATGTATGGAGGCTTAGAGGTGGCAGACTATTCCGCTACTAATGGCATGTTTATCGGTGATTTGTGGGTAGGTAAGAATCCACACCAGTTGTTAGTATTCGACAATTATGATGACGGCTATTTGAACTGTAACCATAATGGTGTAGATATGTATGGTACCGAATACATTTTGAATATTCATACGGTTCCCTGGTATGAAGGGGCTACCGGATATTAGTCGGATGCGTTGGATTATTTGTAGGTTGGGAATTAATTGGCGTATGTTCATACTTATTAATTTCATTCTGGTATACGGTAAAAGTGGGAGTAAATTTATCATGTACTTGTGTTAGTGTTTCGGCTATTTTAGCTGTTATAGCTTTTTATTATGTAGCTATATTAGGAAATGAAACATCAATATATATATGTGTTAGAGCGTAATAATCAGTTTGCTGGTCATTGCCCGTAGGGAAAATTTTTATTTAATGACCAAAAATTGGTAGATTAATCATGAGTGGAAAAGAATAGGTTAAAAATGATTAAGTTAGATTAACTTAATTGTTCGTTTGCCCAATCTAAGAATTCATTTAAAGGTACGATTTCAATAGCAATTGGCATTCCACACGCGCTCGACCTGACC
>JAKTSW010000164.1:0-17825 GCA_030580435.1 Babjevia anomala
GATCTGTCAAACAAGTGGATCAGAGGTGTAACTTGAGCGTATGCCTTCATGAAGCGGGGTAAGGGTTGATGTCGCATTGGCTCAACGATAATCTACATTCGCTTTACTCATCAAATCGTATGCTCCACTGACATGTTTGGTCTGAACTTCTGTGTCGGGCTCTGTATTGTTGACACCGGTTTGTAGAAACACGAGAGCGAAGGTTAGATAAATCGGTGTTTATGATTAGATATCGAGTAAGGAGGGTAATACGATCAACTGTCGATATAATGATACTCGATATAACGAAAAACTCTAAAAATGGACGAGCGACGCCAGCAGCTTCTATCATCTCATATTAATCTAATTGTAGTAATTTGTAATAGTTTGACAGTTTTCTTATGGTTGGAATTATGAAGTCTTCTGTAGATCTTGGGAGCATAAATATCGTGATCTGAGACAGCTTTTCTAATAAGCTATCTTGTTTGAATAAGTACTTAATTTATTCTCTTTCTGAACAAAGCTATAATAGAGACAGTATGAACACATTATACACAACTCTTCAAACTGAATACCAACCGCATTACCTCAAATTTATTTAAACATAATTGTAAATTATACCGTGGAAGGCTCGGTATTTTGCTCCTTATGTTCAAATGTCACATCGGCCTTTCCTGCACCGGTGGCAAATGAAAAGTTGTACAAAGCAGTCTGCTTCAATTGTTCAAGTTCTTTCCCGCTCGCATCCACTAAGTTAACTGCCACGTCATCACCAAACCGAGCATTAATCTCCTCTAACGATCTCCCCTTAGTCTATTTATAATGTTAGAAGTTGAACCCTACAACAAAAATGAAATCTGCAACAGACCTCTGGGAAAGTAAAAGCAATTATTCCAATATTAATGGCTGTCAAGCAGATGAAGATCAGATAATATTTCCAAGTGATACTTGATAAAGCTGTTGGAGCAGATTGCACATATGCAAGATTAGCGAGGAATGTTCCGACCATGGAGAAAGACATCCCAGCGGATCTTATGTGTGTAGGGAAAATCTCCGAGCAGTACACATAGGATGGAGCATCGAGACCCCAACCAAAGAACAAGATATATGTGAATATGAAAAACACCCCCATAGAGTTACCGGCTCTATTTGATGTTCCCATATATCTCGCCTCCATAACGGTCAAGAGTATAAGTGATACCATACAACCAGCCAATCCAATTACTAAATAAATCCAAAAATACCTATTAGTTATTGTCAAATCATTAGACCACAATTTTCTATCCTTACATATAAGACGAACTCTTCCAATACGATCAAGAGTAACTGAGGCCATGAAATTTGCGCCAGTAGCCACAGTCACATACAGCGCACCTAAGATCAAAACGAGACCACCTGATAATCCTAAAGCTTCATAAAGATTCACGATATACACTAAAATACGATATTAACATGATTCCAACTTTAAAACTCGAATACGTACAATATACCACATTGTCACCGGTTGACTGCACGGCAAATTGCGTGAATATCCCTGTCAACATACGCTTTCTGTAGGACGGCTTAGTGAAAAGCTGTTTATAACCACCGCCGGCAGCCCAAGCAGCTTTGTCCATTTCAACTTGTGCCACCATTTGATAAAACTCTTCTTTTGCCAAAACCATTTCGGTATCATTCGGATCACTATGAAGTCTCTTGACGATCTCCCAACTTTCGGTGCTAGCATCTTGTGATAGTACTAAAAACATCAGTCAGATTTCATAATATAATGAAAGGTATTCACACTTACACCATCGCGGTGATTCTGGAAGCAGTGGCCAACATGCCAAGAAAGCCAGAGGGAAAAGACATTGCAGAGCAAGTGGAAATCTCCATTGGAAACTTGAGTTGGTCGAGTAAAAGGTTCCCACACCAATCCAACCTGCTAATGCATATCCAAAGACAATCCAAGCTCCTAAGACTCATATTAGACGTATGATATCAATAACATATAAAAGTACTGACCATGCTGGCCAACGAAAAGACCACGACTTTGTGCCGGAGAGACTTCTGCCTGGAAAATAGGAATGATAATGACGACACTTCCAATGCCGACACCAGTGATGAATCTTGCTACAAGAAACATGGCAATTTCAACCGATCCTGCCTGAAGTGCGCCTCCTATTATACTTAAAATGCACCCGACAGCGGATGTTTTCTTACGACCAAGCCGATCGCAAAATATGGTAACAAATATGGCACCAAACACTTCGCCTGCATAAAAGACTCCATTGATGGCTCCTTCAATTGAATTTGCGTAAGACTTACTCCCATCCAATTTAAAATATGACAGAAACCCTGGCTCCCCAACTGTATTTGAAATCACACTGTTCGAGTAGCCAAAAGTCAAACTGCCCAGAGTTAAGATCAGAATAACGTAAAGATTGTATCGAGTATAGCCAGCCATGTTAGATATTCAAATTATTCCATAAGCGTGATTAAAAATTCGGACAGTTACAAGGATGTGTGAATGCTTTATATTCAGGCATCCTATAACTTAAGGTTTGAACAAGATCTGACTGAAAACCTTGTGAGCCATGCTCCACGGGCGTTTCTAGACTCTTAATTTTCCGGAGACCCCACATTCCGGAATCTCCCAATTCGTCTAGCCATCCCATCAGAAAAAGGTCCTGCATAACTAGGAAATTCCTGCCAAGAAAACCAACCTATCAAGAAATTAAGATTTCTAGCATTAATATTTTCAGATATGGTATTGATTTCGTGTTAAGAACTTCTTTGGGGTAATTGAGGGTGAACCTATCGGAAAGAATGTGAATTCTTCCGGCGTTTCCAAACTCCTAATTTTCCGGAGTACCCCGTATTCCGGAATCTCCCAATTCGTCTAGCCTTCCTATTAGAAAAAGATCCGGTATAACTAGGAAATTCCTGCGAAGAAAACCAAATATATCAAGAAATCAAGATTTCTAACATTAACATTTTCAGATATGGTATTGATTTCCTGTTAAGAACTTATTTGGGGTAGTTGAGGGTGAACCTATCGGAAAGAATGCCAATTCTCAATCCATAAACTACACTGTAAATCTCAACATGGGTACAATTAAATGACGAGTTCTAATCGTGGCCAAAATTATACCAATATTTCTGTTCGACTGAAGTCTGTAATGATTATCTGAAGAAGCAAATTGTCATCCTTTTGATTTCCGTCAATCACGTGTGTGACATATGATCTGCCGGATCAATAGGTCACTACCGAACCAAGTACGTGAATTAGCATTAGGACCTGTCATATGGACAATCTTGTAAGAAAGCTTCTGAATGAGACAACACCTGAAAAACTAGTACAACTTTATTTAGGTAACAAAAGTACTAGACTACCGGATTGTTAATAAAGTAGTAATCAATTATTGCCTCAGCGATAAAACTCGCCTACGGTAGTCATGTGATGTCGGTCTCGGCATTCTAAGAATATTCGGAATTTCTGGATTTGAAAATTCCGAAGAGAATACAATAACTGTAAAATAGACGCTCGTTTATCGTGCCGGCGGGTGTTCAAAATCAGCGACTATTTGCCCAATGGAAACTGCGGAGCTAAGTTTAGTTTTCCGGGTCGCATATTTGTAGTGCGGGGCACACGGAAGCAGGGTCAAATTCATATAAAAGCGCCATCTCCGGAGAACCGAACACATGACTTTGAACATACGAGCTCTTTCTTATCCTCTACAAGATGGCCAAAAACAGTCTACCTGATTATGACAATATTAAACCTGTACCCGGTCTTCCTCACGGCTGTGTTTGGGGCTTATGGGATAAAGACGGAGTAAAGGATCAATTGGGAGCTTTGAATATTTTGACTCCGGAAGTAGTGAACGAGGCGAAGAAAGAGATTAAGGAAGGGATAAGTGTTTCAGTCAATTGGTCTTTGGATAATTGCAGTCATTTTCATTCTGGTCGTAAGAAACCTGAGCACCGAATTTACAGATTGGATGACTACTCTGCCTACGATGACGAGTTACATATTAACACGCAGACTGGAAGTCAATGGGATGGATTTCGTAAGTATTGCTTTATTTTTCATAGATTCTTTTCGGTGAGGGTTAATTTTGTTTTCGTCAGGCCACTGGGCTTATCAACCTTTAAAACTACATTACAATGGACAGAAACATGAAGATATTCTCGATTCCACTGCGCCGATCGAAAACGGCATCGAGCGTAAGATATTTCTTAGCTATTTTCGGGTTGAAAATATGACATAACTAACAATGAGTTAGAATGGAATGTTAGAGGTGGTATAGTAGGACGTGGTGTATTAATTGATTACTTGGGTTGGGCTGAATCTCAAGGAATCAAGTACCATCCTGCTGAGCGATTTGGAATCACAGTTGAAGATTTGGAGAAAGCTGCTGCCGCACAGAACGTAACATTCAAAGAGGGTGATCTATTGTTTATTAGATCGGGCTTCGTGAAGTGGTATAATGAATCTACTACAGAGGAAAGAATTGAAGGAATGCAGAACGATAAAGGTTTCACCGGCCTGTTGGGCAGTAAGGAAACTATTAAGTGGGTATGGAACCATCATTTTGCTGCTGTAGCTGGTGATGCTACAGCTTTTGAGGTATGGCCTGCTCCGGACCCAGTTAATCGATTGCATGATAACCTACTTGCTTTGATGGGAATACCTCTGGGAGAGATGTTTGATCTCGAGGTCCTGGTGGAAACATGTAAACGTCTCAATCGTTGGAGCTTTTTTGTCACTAGTTCTCCTCTTAACGTCATTGGTGGTATTGCTAGTCCTCCAAATGCTTTATGTATATTTTAAAACTCTTATAGTACTCTCTGGCGATTTACTCGTTAGTGTCTACTCACAAGCAAAAATATTCCGTTACAAGAAATTAGCATGCAGGTTGTTCCTCATGTTCGTACACAAACTTTTGAATTTGTCACCCAACACAATAGAGAGTATTTGTTCTGGATTGTTGCACACACAATGCCAATCAATGTCTCATGTCACTTCTCTACATCATTGTCCTTTCAATGCTACATGTAGTATCGAATTCTGTTTCATGCAAGACGAACAGATAGAAAGTTACAACTGGGCTCTTTAGAACTTCCATTTGTTTCTTGACAATTTTATAGATCATGCGGTTTTCTGCAGTGATCGCAATTGAAGCTGCTTGTAACATTACGAACGGTCTACATTGACTACCACTAACTATGTATTGGACATTATTAATAACGCCAAAGCCAAAACTAAACAGACGATTACTGTTTCAGATGAGTGTAATGATTTTTTAGTCTCTAGATCAAGCTTCAAAGCTCGAACAAAGGATGAATACTATCTGCGACTTTCGGAAATCGAATCGAGATAGCTATACAGGCCAAATATTCTCCGCTGCCTCAAAGAAGCGTAATTGGGGCACCAAGAGGGTTGTTGGGGCATGGACTTGACAATATCTCATTCATGAAATGCAACGAACTCGTGAGTTGAAGGCTCGCACGCATTCTTGAAGAACCATCAGTGGATCCTGACCCCGCCGAGGCGACACACTGATAGCGCTTCAACAAACGCAATCCACGTATGACATACTCAACAATATTAAGCTCGATTTTTGCAAGAGATCTTCTGCAAACATCCCCCCTACAGACGTTGACTTATACAAGTCTCGATATAACGATAGTCGATATAACGAAAAAAACATCTGTAAAAATGGACGAGCGATAACTCGACCGGATGGAGCGATTCACAATTGAATCACTCCACTTGTTTAGATACATCTGTGATTGACTCACGACAAAACCGAGCAGGACGCTCATCATTCTCACGGTACCCGTTCAGAATGTGAAATTTAGGCATGCTAGAACATCTCTGTTCCACTGCCTGCTGAGCGTATGCCTTCATGAAGCGGGGTAAGGGATGTTGTCTTGCATTGGCTAAACGATAATCTACATTCGCGTTACTCATCAAATCGTAGGCTCGACCACTGACATATTTGCACACGGGTTTGTAGAAATAGTAGAGCGAATTGGTCACGGTGTTCAAGCGAGAATAGGAAATGTTATAATTAGATATTGAGTAAGGAGGGTAATATATTAGATATAACGAAATCAACTCCCAGTAGCACCAAATTACGAGGTGTCCAAGTTATAATCTATTATTATTTTGGTGATTCATTAATAATCCGAACTTTGTTTATTATAGGGACTTGCTTGTTTGGGAGTTTCCGCTATATATTACCCTACCTCGGCAAGTCTCTTTATCTGGACCTATTTATTCACTGTCACCTGTTACCCCTCAGCTCGTACGCATAGAAATGCGGACCGATATCTGAATTTGGAGATTCCGTAATGTGGCTCACTTGACAGGTTGATAGCTGGGGCGGGCCTGGTGATAAAGCTTCAAACTGGATTAGGAGTCCACACTGCTTTCCAACGGCAGCTATATAAAACTGGAGTTATCCGTACTTCATATTCATAATTGTCAGGAATTGTTTAATCAATCTAGCTCTTCTTACCTATTTCCAAATTATTTTGCTTCTTCTTTCAAAATATCAATAATTCAAAATGACGGCTTCAAGCTCGGTTAGTTTTAAGCCTGCTCCCTACAAGCTTACTGGTGTTGAGTCAGCATTGAAAGCAGACAGTGATCCTACTTACGAAGTCCGTCCTCAGATATTTGAGGAGTTCGCGGTTGCGAACAAAGTTGCAGTTGTTACTGGAGGCAATGGTGGATTGGGTCTGGAAATGTCGGTTGCTTTAATTGAGGCTGGTGCTCGTGTGTTCGTCATTGATCTGCCTGCGACGCCATCAGCAGATTTCTTGATCTGCTCAAAATTTGCCAAGCGACTTGGAAGCAGCTTAGAATACATTTCTGCAGACGTTACCAATCATGATATGGTTCATGCTGCGTTTGAGAAAGTTGTTGAGGCTACTGGAAGAATAGATATTACTGTTGCTGCAGCAGGTATTCTTGGTGTTACTCAAGAATGCACAGAGCTTCCCAGTGAAAAGTTCCTGCAGGTCATGAATGTCAATTGCAACGGAGTATTTTACACAGCCCAGGCAGCTTCCAAGCAAATGAAGAAGCTTGGCATCGAAGGAAGTATAGTCTTGATAGCTAGTATGAGTGGTTCTGTGACGAACAGAGATATGAAATGGGTTTCTTACAACACCTCGAAGTCTGCGGTCATACAAATGGCTCGATCGATGGCATGTGAGCTTGGACAGTACGGTATTCGCGTGAATACCATTTCTCCTGGTCATATTCGCACAAAGATGACTGCTGCTGTTTTGGATGTTAAGCCCGAGTTGGAAGCCGAATGGGCAAACGCCAATCCTCTCAACAGATTGGGTGCGACATATGAGCTTAGAGGTGTTGTTACGTGGTTAGCTTCTGACGCGTCTACCTTTTGTACAGGCAGCGACATTCTTGTGAGTGGAGGTCATCATGCATGGTAGTTAGGGATGGTCTTAGCGATGTGTATGTTATCACATAATTAATAATGGAATAATTTATAAAATATTCAAAGAAGACGTAATCTGGTGTTCACTGCAAAAAGTAGCTTATTCAATAAAATTGCGATTAGATGCTGTCTATGGCTCTATTATTTTGTAGGGGATGATATAGGTCGGTTACCTTTCTCGGATAACAGGTATTTAGTACACTGAAACAGGATATCAAGGAGAAAATGATCGATGACGCGATTTGAGGATACTCGCCTTCCTTTAGCGGCACGGTTTCAACTCAACGTTGACGATCACCAGGATTCAACTACAACTAAAAATTTCTCAAGTGTGGCACATAAAATTTGGGAAAGTCCTAATTATTTGATGTTGTCACGTCAATTCATGCTATATTCCAAAAAGTATGCCCTTAACGAAGATACAATCTCTGTCAGATCGCGGACACCATAAAGGCGTTGTGCTACAAAGGTCAGTGAGGATTTTGCAATTGCAACAGCAAGGATATGTGTTGTTTAGTACTAATGAAACAGTTATCAAGAGGTGCTAATTTGAAGCCTGTGCAAAGCATTCGGACCGGTAGAGCTCTTATATGAAGAAGGCCGAGTAACAGGCAGTCAACATCAAGGCTACTTCTGCTCTGATTGACCACGGTAGCAATGATTTAATGATCAGGAAACACTCGAGTGTGATACTGTACCTTAAAGAAAGTACGATACTGGCGCCAACTGTATCCTGCATCTTTCGAAATTCAGGTTTGCTCGAATGACATTACGTCCTATATAATGAAATTGAAATCTGTCAACGAATTTTGTCACCGGCTTTTCTAGCAGAAATTTGGATTGTCGATGTATTATGGATAGGCAGCTCATCTTTTTAAGGTAACCAAGCATCTTGAGAAGATTTTTCAACTCGCGAGGATATGAGTAACCAACTCATCAAGGAGAGCAGCTAGGAATCATAGCTTCGATACTAGTGTATGCATGCGACTTGAAACCCATCCGGAATTAATTCCGTCGTTTGTATGATGAATCAATCTTCTCCAAACTTCTTTAACCAGCAGAATTTGCTTTCAAAACCCTTGAGATAGAAGATCTGGATTTTCACGTTCTCTTAAGAAACTTTCAAAACGCGAATCTAAACGATAGGTCATATGAAATTTCCATTCACTATTAGACGGTCGAATATAAACGACTCTTTGAGGACCTCGTTTAGTTTCTTCTCTGATGACGCTCTCATTGTTTCTATCGATGTTTCTTAATACGGCAATGAGCTTCTGAACTTTTTATTTCAACGTGTTGGAGGAAAGATTCGAAATTTCTCGTTGAGTTTGTTTGTTAATTGGGTTTTGCATAGTGCTACTTTATGATAAGATCTGCCAATGATACATAGTTCTAGATTTTCTCCGGCCTATATTTGCACGAAAGTGGAGCTTCAAATAAGAATGAAATTCGCTAATAGCACTGAAAACGCCGGTAATTAACTAAACTAGCGAATGAGAAGAATATATTTAGGAGTCAAAGCAATAAGTCGGAGTTTCGTTAGTCGCAGCTAACTTTTAATATGAAACCTGTTTTTATGAGGACAAAGGGCAATGACCAATTTATTCTCAGATACAATAAACTCAATAATTTAGATCTTAAACCTTACTATAATTACTAAAGAAATCACCAATTCATTTAATGCTCAACCAGCACTGCCTGCTTCTAATGTCTTCGTTTCCTTATGTAAACATCAGTTTATATATCGAGAAGTATCATGAATTCGTCATTCAGAATAAATGCGTTATTCAACGTTGACTACCGAACCGAAATTTCAACAGTTCCATGCATTTTTCACACGCTCAATTTCCTCTTGCTGCGATAAAAGAATCAGCAGTTCCATACACCTTTAGACGCTCAATTTCCTCTTGCTGCTGTCGCTTCCAGGCCTCAAAACGCGAACCTGGAAACGTACGACGCTCAGTTTGAATCTTAAAATCGCATATCTCGCGACCGAGAGCTTCGACTGTCGTTTGAGCCACAATATTAAGCTTATTACGAGGTTTATTGAAATCAAAAGGTTCTTTCAATCTGACCGGTGGATTAGTGATGAAACGAGGCACTCGCAGAATGTTCGGCGAAGCAGAATGCAACATGAATGGGTGCATCAACACCACATCGCCTAGCTTCGCAGTAAGTTCTACAAACTCCTGACATTGGTTCATTATCTTGCTGTATCCAAAAGGAGCCCCAGGCATAAGACCTTCAGGGTGTTCGTACATATACTTTGCAACATGACCGACAGAATCAGGCGCAATATATGTTGCTCCACCAAGATGCTTAATTTCATCACTGAAAACTGGAATCACCAGAAGCGCTTGCTCAGGAGAATCGAGAAAATGAAGAAAGTTATCTCCATCAGTATGCCAGTTAGTAAGCTCTTTAGGGTTTGGAGCTTCTTTTCCCTCGAACTCCTTGAGTCCAAGGTTCACAATAAGATTGTCACCCCAGTACTTGCTATCCTCGGTAAGATTTTCCTCTCCATCCAAAAGCTCAGCGATAGCACCCCAAGCCTTAGGAGCGAACTCTTTAACAACGACCCTGCGTTGCAGAGGCATATGAGGCTTCATAGCCCATGTGGTTTTGTCATTTGGGTCCATCCCAAGACGCACCCAAACATCCTTGAGAATCCAAGCAGCCTGCTCTTTAGTAAAGCAGTCATGGAGCACAACATAACCCTTCTCAATGAAGTGGTTAATTTGTTCTTGATCGAGAAACTCGTATTTATTCATTGCTGTAGGCATCTTGATCGTGTATCTTTTAGCTTTGATCAACAAGCGAAAACGGATCTCCTCCTCTTTAAATGGAAGAGGCAAACTACATTGAATGGGTGCCTCCTGACCTTTTTTTGTGCGCGTGGGGTCAGTTGGTCATTCCGTGGGGTCAATACCATTTAATGGTAGAAGGTTGTGATCATATGTTGCAATATAAGACAGAACAACGAATAATATGAACTCTAGATCGGTTTGAAAAGATACACCAAAAAATTTGACTATTTATTTGTAAAGGATCAATGTAAGTTGTTCTTGAAACATTGTTGGATGCAATATTCCTATCTTTTATAGTTAGTTGTTGCAGCAACCGGAGGGTGGCTAAAATTATAAAGCGAGCGAATTAGCCTAATCAAATTATCATCAGAATAATGACCGTACTCGTGATGATAGTGCAATACCAGTATATTTTGAGAGGTTATCTGGGACGAGGACCAATTTGTTTTATTTTTCCGTGTTGTAACTGAACTTGGTCGTATTTATAACTAAGACCACGATTCTAGTCAGGGAAAATACACCTATGACTTTAAAGCTGTTTTCTTCTCGAAATTCTAGCTATAAATTGATTAGTGCATAAATGGAATTGCCTCGTAAAGATAGCAGGGGTTTTGTGCATTTGAATTGAACTTCTGTTACTGGGAAATTATTCTCGGTGAGCGAACTTGATGATGTGCGCAAGACGCAAATGAGGAGAATGAAAATTTCTGCTGAAGCTTATCAAGACTACATTAAAAACATGCAAGACATTGATCAGGTTTAGCAAGCAAAGTTGATGTGCCGCCGAATTCCTGGATCGTAAGTTGTAATCGTTTTGGTACCGCTGTCTCCCACAATTCCCCGGCATCTATAATACTGGTCACATAATATAATTGGAAGCAATTGTGATGTTCGCTTCTTGGCCTCTTATTTGTCCGGAAAGATAACCCCAAAGACCCCCAATTAAATTAGCCCACGTGATCCCCACCTACCGTTTCAGTTAGCCTCAACTAAATTCGAGACCATAATAAAGCGCTGTTATTCTTCGTTCGAGACCAGACGCATATTTTTTACCAATTTGTTCTTGTCCACTTCGAACTTTATTTTCAATTCGTTATTTTCAAACTATCGCAACATGTCTTTCGGAGCTGAAGCTGCAGAGAGAATCGCTGGTAAAACCGTACTTCTTACCGGTGCGTCATCCGGTATTGGAAAAGCTACGGCATACGAACTCGCAAGTGTTTCTGGTGGAAATATCAAGCTTATCTTGGCTGCTCGTCGTCTAGACAAACTTGAGGAAATTAAGAAGGATATTGAGGCACGCTATCCTGGTGTCAAAGTTCTTCCATTTAAGCTTGACGTCGCGAAGCATGCTGAAATCCCTAAGATAATAAGTAGTATTCCCAAAGAATGGGAAAATGTTGACATCCTTATCAACAATGCGTATGTAATTCAAGTTATAATAGTCTATTTCTTTCAACGTATCTAAATCACCTGTCTAACGAGCTTAGCGGTATGGTTTTCGGCAATGAAAAAGTTGGTGAAATTTCGCCCGATGATATTGATGTCATGTTCAACATCAATGTCCTCGGTTTGATTGCATTGACGCAGCAATTCATCCCCAAATTTAAGGCTCAGGGATTCGGCGACGTTGTGAACATTGGCTCGATAGCTGGACTCGATCCTTATCCAGGTGGAGCCATCTATTGTGCTACCAAGGCTGCTCTGCGATCTTTCACTCATTCTTTAAGGAAGGAGACCATCGACACTAGAATCAGAATCATTGAAGTTCAACCTGGTGCCGTTGAGACTGAATTTTCTAGTATGATTTTTTTTGAGGTTACGTAGCATTCCTCACAGTTACTAACCTGGTCAGTTGTAAGAAATAGAGGTGATAAAGCCAAGGCGGACGCTGTGTACGCAGGCACCCAGCCTATGGAGGGAAAAGATATTGCTGAGGTTATCGTTTTCAGCCGTAAGTCCTTTCTGTTCCGATTATTATGATATTTAACTGAAAATTATTTTTCTTTTTAGTTACAAGAAGGCAGAACACTGTAGTCGCAGACGTTTTGGTTTTCCCAAGTCACCAGGCTTCTGCGAGCCATCTCCACAGAAAGCTTTAGATTACATCAAAGCTTGAAGATTTAAAGTTATATATCAAAATGTCAAATTAAGATATATGCTGTTTGTCAATATATAGATCAGAGGATTAGAAACAATCTTGTATTCTTTTATTTTTCGGTAGTTAATTTGAAAACAAAATCCAAACGCATTATGCATAATCTGGACGTCGATGAAAATGATAAAATATTGATCTATATGCAATATGACCTCGCTCGTAACCGTTCACAAAATTGATTATTGGCAAACTTCTTATTTCGGCGTAGAGACCCAGCTTTCACTGAAAATGTAACCTATGTTACGGCACATACCGAGTGTCATTGAAGATACTGAAAACCCCCCATCGAAAAGAATATTGCGATTTAAGAGCAAGAACTTGCTAATTTCAAACTGCAGCAAGAAGGTCATTGGGGGTTGTGCATCTCAAATGTCAAAAATTCAAGCTATTATGGCTTTTCATATTGTTTCTTTGTGTACTACGCTGATTTGGTGGGGATTGTGTAGGGATTATATAGGGTTGAGACGGCCCTCGTTTCATGTAGTACTGCTAAATTACTTCCTACCTCACAATCCCCACGATAACTTCGAGAAAATAAAACTTTTTTCACCTGTACTCCGCATATGCCGGATCACAAATGAATTTATCAGACGAAATGTTAAAGCACGCGAAGCCGGTCGACTCAACAAGCCGAGAAAAATTCGGTAAATAAATAGAGGTCTCGGTCCTCCAGATGTAACATAGATAACTTTGTTTTATAATAGATTAAGTTTATTACATCTCAAGATGTCATCGAAGCAACAAATTTTCCATAGGCTGCAGGGATCATCGCCGAAAAGAGCGATCATGCATTCATTGAGAATATTGAAGCCGGGAATATTGAAGGCCTTGGAACGAAGAAGCTGTAAGGTTCGAATGAGTTAGCTGAGGCTCGAGCAGAGGATCCTCCAAAGCCATTGATCAAACGGCTCTTCCAGCTCTATGGTATTTGTATCCTTGGATTTATGTGTTCAAGCATGATCGGATACGATAACCGCTTGATGTCTTCTCTTACAGTAATGGTACCTTTTCAAAAAGAGTTCGGTGCTTCAGTTGTTGGTACCAAAATTGGTATTATGACACCATGTTTCCAATCGGTGGTATAGCTGCCGTTCTTTTTCTGGGATTCTCTGCGGATAGATACGGTCGACGTTTTGGAATATTCTTTGGATGTCTTCTTGTGGTTGTTGGAAACATAGTCCAGGGAACTTCCGCCATGACTCACTCATTAGGACAGTATATGGGATTGGTTGGTTTTGGTGTCCTTTTTACGCGGCAGCGGTACCAGCATATATTCTCGAGATTTCACATCCAACTTATCGTGGTGTTATAACAGCCTGCTATAATTGTTGCTATGATATCGGGAGCATTCTTGCTGCCGGTACTACCCGTGGTGTAGTCTCATTAACTACTAACGAAACATGGTTGATACCAGTCTGGGTCCAAATGATTTTCCCTGGCATTGTTCTCATGGGACTGCTTTTTTTGCCTGAATCTCCAAGATGGCAATATACTAATGGTCAGAAAGAAAAGGCTCTTGCATTTTTGACAAAGTACCACGGACAGGACAATCCAGAGAATGTATATGTTCGCTTCCAGTGTATCGAATTTGAGACGAACTTGGAGTTGGATGGTGGCGATAAGAGATGGTGGGATCATCGTGCTCTCTGCAACACCCGTTCTGCCCGTTACCGTCTAGCGTGTAATCTTGTCTTTTGTTCCATGGGTGAATTATCAATTGGAGGAATTTCATACTTTGTCGGTGGATTTTATAGGTCAGCCGGTATTACAGATGCAATAACGATTCTCAACTTTTCTCTTGGTCGATCATTCCTCTCTTTTGTGTGTGCATACGGTGGAGCGGCATTCTGCGATACAATAGGTCGCAGAAAAATTATCTTGTCATCGTTGAGCGGTATTTGTATGACATGGGTTGCAGTTGCAGTTGCTACCGGAATTTTTGAGACCACCAATAACACTAAGGCTGCTAAAGCTGGCATCGCGTTTTACTTTGTCTTCTGTTTCTTCTATGCTTATGGTATTACACCCCTTCAGGCTCTCTATCCTGTAGAGGTTTTATCGTATGAGCAGCGGGTGAAGGGTATGGCCATATCTTTACTTGTTAAAAATGGAAGTGATTTGCTCAATTTTTTTGGTACACCTGTTGCTCTTCAGCGGATTTGCTATAAGGCTTACATCATTTGGGCTTGTTGGTGTGCAATTGAAGTGGTAGTTGGTTATTTTTATTCCTAAAGTGATTTAGTTATTTTTTGTTTAGCCACCAGCTGAAGAATAGATTGAGTTAAACCTTAATATTTCGAACCTGCAACTACATTTATTCCAAATCAGCTTTTGTTCAAGAATTCTTAATCCTTCTGATGAATTTAAAGCGGTTAGTTGCGAATTTAGTCTCAAATTAGATTTTTTTTCAATATTTAAGAGATGCAATGAGGAGTGTAGGTCGAATAAAGTAAGTTAGTATCGATAAAGACACCTGGTGTGATTTTCAGTGGTTCAAAATAATACATATAGGAATATTATTAATGAATAATTAAAAAATTGAAGAATATGATGTTATGTATAAAGACTATATAGTTTAAAGAGCTGGTAGCATTTATTAAAAATTAATTGAATATTCAACTACAGTTTCTTGTGCCTGTAATAAATAATGAACAACTGAGATAGTCGTCATCTGAATATTTAATAACAAGCTGCAAAACTTATAGCTGACTTACGATAGCATATATATATAATATATACTGAAAAACCGAAGGGGTGAATTGAGAATTATCACACGAAATATAGATGTCTCCGTTGGTAGAACTTCGATGGAAATATGAGAGTTGTGTTTCGAAGGTATCTCTAAGAAGGCAGACTAGCCATAACTAACCTATGGATAGTTCATAAATTACTACTAGAAATCATTTTCTAGTAGTAATTTATGACGCAATATTGATAATGCTTAATATTGTATGATGTCTTCATCATGATTTCATTAACTTCGTTATATCACGTTCATTCCTCCTGACTCAGCAATATAGAATGCATAGCCAAATAATTTTCTATCACAAAATCTCCTCTATTTTCTATTTCCTGCTTAAGGTCAATTGACATGATAATTGATGATATGATTTTTTTCCTTCCGTAACACCACTTTGAACACATGAAAATAAAATTAGACTTCTTTCTCTTCCAAAATATTTGCCTCTGCATCAACGATAACCTTTCTCTCTTGAGTAGAAGTCTTACGAGGATTCTTTGACTCAAATACACGATCAAGTTCCTCCAATGTGAAACCTTTCGTTTCAACAAGGAAAAAATAACTAATTATGAACTCAATACCAACCCAAGAAGTAAAAATAATATACGTCTTCCAACCAATTCTTTGCAGAGCAACAGGAGTACCGAATTGATTGATCAGACTAGAGGTACTTTGACAAAATGATGAGACTGCCATCCCTTTGCCTCGCTGTTCGTATGACAGAACTTCCGTAATATAAAGCGCCTGAAGAGGAGTAATGCCGACTGCAGCACACGCAGAGAACAAAAAATAGAAGACAATGCCAGCCCTAGCAGCCATGGCAGACCCAGTACTGCTATAAACACCAGTCCCAACGCAGACAGCAATCCACATAAAAAATACAGCAGCTAAACATCCTAACAAAAGGGGCCTACGACCGAGCCTGTCACAAAATGAGGCACCTGTATACGCGCAAGCCGCATTGATAATGTGTTGCCCAAGGTTACAGTTCAGAACCGTAATCGGGTTTGTGACACCAGCTGACAGGAAGAAAGCTCCAACAAAGTAAGAAAGTCCACCGCTGGTCAATTGACCATAGACGGTTAACGCAAGGTTGCAACCCATGCGATATCTTGCCGCCCGTGTACAGAATAACACACGATAGTCCCACCATTTCTTGTCAGAGCCGTTCATCTCCAACTGCGATTCGAATTCGGCAAGTTGAAGCTTTACATATGCATTTTCCGGGTCATCTTGCCCATGATACTTGACCAAAAACGCCTAAGCTTTTTCTGCCTTGCCGCGGGTATAAAGCCATCTTGGAGATTCTGGCAGCCATAGAACACCAATAACAACTATTGCTGGCAATATCATTTGAATCCACACAGGAATTAACCATGACTTATTATCAGTATAGACGACGGATCCACGAGTACAACCGGCCGCAAGGATACTTCCAATAAACCAAGTGCAATTGTAAAGACCTGTCATGGCGCCACGATATGCAGGATGTGAGATCTCAACCACATATGTTGGAGCTGCTGCGCTTGCGATATTGACTCCAAATCCAAGAAGGAATCTTCCTCCCAAGAATTGAGAAAGAGAATGGTCAAAGCTCGATGTGCCTTGTAAGATTGTACCAATTACAACGAGAAGACAACCAATAAACATACCCATCCGACGACCAAATCTGTCAAGGCATTCTCCAATGAACGGAATCGCAGAAACACCCCCAATTTGGTACATGGCTGAAATATAACCTGCCTTGATGCCATCAACCTCGGAACCGAACTCTTTTTGAAAAGGCTTCATCACCATGAGAGCGCTCATTAGACTCCCATCAAAGCCATTCATCGTAGAGCACAAAAACGCGATCATACAGAGAGAATATAATTGAAGTAACCGTTTGCTCCACGGTCTGGGAGGATTCCTTGCCCGAGCCTCCGCAAGCTCGTCTGAGCCTTGCAATATCTCATGGTTGATTCCAGAAATTTCGATATCAATAGTCTCGATATATACCGTATCTTCCTTCTCAGTAGTCTGAGCACCCATTTTTTTTTTTGAACAGATCAAGTTTGTGCGAAACAAATGAAACTTGCCGTCAAAATAAAAAACTTGGCGTCAACTTTTTCGGAGGCTAAATTTCGATATTTATTCACTTGTGAACTCGTAGTATCGCAATCCTGACATATCACGTTGCTTATCGAATTCATGTGCCTAGCTATTTTTGATGTTACTTTGTGACTTAAACTGAGGGGTGTAATGTGGGGAACCAGCCATGTTTTTTTGTGGCACCACTTACCTTGTTGATCACCTGAAGAAGTGCGGAGATATATTTAATAATGTGGCCTTAAAGTTTTTACGGCTGTACCGTAAAGTTGTTCAAGTGTGCTTGGCCCCAACACCCCCGTCTAATTATAACGTAAATCATGGCGTACTCATTTGCCCCCCCTATTCATTTAGTTTCGAACCGCCCTTCCAGTTAAATTTGTCACAACATCGCCATGACACGCCGTAAAAGTGAAAAAGCAGCCGAATCGGATAGACTAGTTACTGAAGCACTGGCTGGAATAGAATCTGGGAAATATAAGTCAGGGACTGAGGCTGCACGCGTCCTAGGAATAAACGCGTCAACCGTCAATCGAAGGCTAAGAGGGTATCCTTCGCGCTTTGCTGCTAGAATTGACCAGCAATTACTGACTGCA